>MU122352.1:51419-64255 GCA_014904905.1 Wilcoxina mikolae CBS 423.85 | reverse complement strand
AGTAGCATGCCACCCTAAGTGTTCGGGTCTGATGAATCCGCCAGCTAAGTGTCGTGACTATCGCTGTTCGATCGAGAAGGTGCACTGCCCTCGCGTGGGTTAATCATTCCACTTTGTCTGGGCTCGGTATTGGATATGCGTAGCTTCGTCGCTCAGAGGATAGGATAGCTGCGGGTGTGATGTCGACCATCCATAGTGACAGGTGGCCAACCGCAGATTGCCATGGATATCCTCCGTACCTCGTGCACCTGCTAAGGGACAACCCCTAACAGTTCCCTTGCCAGTTCAGTAATTGTATGTTGGGTTGTCCAGTTCATTGAGGAGGGAAAAGTTGTTCGTTTCCATGATCTGAACAATTTCATCTGCACGTTTGGGTATTTTGATTTGTGAATTCCACCATGAGTGATGAGCATTCATATCACTGGCAAAAATGCATCGTTCCGGCAATGGGATATTGGTGAAGCGTCTTGGGATGGTGTAGAGGTTAGAGAGGCCTTCATGTTCGTTAAAAATATTGAAGACTGTGATCGGTAAAATTGAGGGAGTTGATATTTCAAGGACTCGAATATCTGGATCCTGGCTGATGTCGGTACGTGGGGAGCATTTGATATAGGGATTGTTTTTGGCCACATAGGTAATAGTCCTATTGTGTTTTCTTAAGTTTTTAGGTGGTATCAGAAGCTCAAATTCTGGATGTGTTGTAATGAATGTATTGTCTGGGTTGAATCCAGGTTTTGAAGTAAAAGAAGGTCGGCAGTTCCAACTGCAAAGTCAAGAAGTGTATTGATAACTAAGGAGGAACGGTTGCAATTTTTTTGTATGATTCGAATTTTTGTTGATGAATAAGAAGGTTGTTCAGGTATGGATGGGAGCTGGGTGGTCTTTCATAAACTTGGCTCGTACATCGGCATGAAGGGTGGTGATTTTTGGGCATTTGGAATCATTGGCCCGATGATTTCCCTTGCAGTTGAAACATTTGACAATATCATGGTCGCATTGTTTGCCTTTGCTGGGATATGATCCACACGAGTAGGAGGTGGTAGTATGAGGTTCGGCACACATATTACATATGGCAGGTTGTTTGCAGCGGAGGTAGGAATGGCCAAATTGTTGACAATTAGTACATTGATCGGTTGGTCGGGATACCACATATTGTTCAGCCTTGAGTGTTTTTCCGTCTACTTGAACTCTGTGGTCTTGTATAAGCTTTGCTTCATGTTCAGTACGGACTGCAATAACCATTGTGGTTGCTGTTTTATGAGGTCGTGTTTCTGGCTTAGTCAGGGATCGTGGTAGAGTTGTGAGCTTGCTATGATTGTTGTTCATCTCAATGTCTTCTTTCAACAATTGCATTCCCGTTTCACATTCGGGAAACATATTAATGTCGATGGAGTGAACCATCATTCGGATCCAGGTTTCTTGTTTCTTGAGACTCTGGGCATTGGTATCAACTGAGCGAACTGTTTCTTCAATAGCAGCTTTGTGAGCTAGCACCAATTCAACAGGGCACGCATCAGCACTAAGGAGGACCAGGTTGTGTTTGTAGTTTGTAGAAACATGGCCAATGTTGGCCAAGAGGTCAGCCTGGCACCTGCGGAGGGTGGCATTGATTGCAAGTTTAAGTTGGGTAAGGTCGGCAGTGACCGGTTGATCACTGTGTCGGACAATTACCAGTGTGGGTTGTCTTTTGGTGAGGGGGCAGGGATTCAGAGTACGTCCATTCTTGTCTTTCGGGGGGTCGTTCTTTGCGCATGCTGATGCAATTGCTGACCATCATGTGGGCTTTGGAGAAGTCCCTTCCGGGACTGCTGGAGTTAGTAGATCTGGAGGTGCTGGCGGTATATCTTTCTGTGAGGCTTGAATTTGTACAAGATTTTCAACTCGTTTTCCAAGGGTGGCAATAGTGTTGAGGGGAATTTCATGTTTGGTTTCAATTGAGGCCAAGCGAGTTGCCAATTTTCGGTTTTGTGTGGTAAGACATTTGTTGATTTTGAGAATGTCCTTGTAAAGTGGTTCAAGCATGGATTTGAAAACCTGATGAATTCTGTCTTCGTCTTCGTCGTTGGGATCCAATAGGTTATTACCGGGATTTTGATTATCTTCATCTTCGGAATCATCATCGTCGTCAGAGCTTTGGTCATCAATCTCATCATTCTCTGGAGCATCTCCAAGATTCAGGTCTGCATCTCCAGACTTTTCGATATTGTCTGGGTTGGTTGGTCGTTGAGGTGGGGATGATTGTTAGGGTGGTCCAGAGGTTACTCTGTTATGAGCTGTACCAATGGCCCTACGAGTGCTCGAACGTACATGAGAAATAATGAGCTGTGGGTATCGTGAGGTCGAGTACAGTCTGCGTGAACTGCCGTGTTTGCCCTTCTGTCACTGTTTAGATATGTAGCCCGTATTGACTTTACTTGATAGAACTGGGGCGTCTATTGCGCAGAGTGGATCTGAATTTGGATTTGGGTAGAGATGCATTCCGTACGTACTGGAAACACCAGGTTGGGGTGGAGGCGGCATAGAGTCTGACATGAATATCTTGCCAGAGTTCACTGTATTCTAAATATGTTACAGTTATTGTATTTTTTTAAGTATTTTGAAATTGGTAAAATTCAACGTGTGAATGTTGTTATATGTGGCCTTGGTACCACCTGTACCCAGAGGGGGTTTGAGCTTCACCTCCTTTGTCCTAGCAAGGTGTTGGAGCATTGTACTAGAGCCTTTGCTCCCTCACAGCAGATACAGAGACACCCGTAGCGACATGAAGACCTCTAAGAAGCCTGCTATGTGATGGGGCTGTAAAACCACTGCAAGAAAGGAAGTGCAACTTAACTCTGGAGGATCCACCCAAAGACTCTGGGGGTCAATGGCGGAAAAGTAGCCGGACATTGTCGCCTACACCCTGGTAGGTCTGCTGGGCCCCGATGGGCAACAGTATGTAAAATGCGAGAAAATTCGAGAAATGGGCGTTGCCAACTCTAATCGTGTCCGATTATGTTGTAACTTCGGCAGGGTATACCTGGAAGTGTATCGAGACTGTGATATCAAGGGCATTCGAAACGGATGACAACTCACTGAGAAACGATAACATTCGAAATCGGGTTTTTGGCTTCGAGAAATTTTGGCCCAGGCAGTGTGGGGCTTGTGGGAAGGTGTGGATGGTTCTTTCCAAGGGCTTTAAAGGCCGCTGAATCGATTGCCGGTGTCCGTTTGTAAATCGGAGTTGACCTCGTCGAGATAGAGGGGGAGAAGGTGTGAAAATACGACTTTTCGATGAATTGGTGTAACTATTGCAAGTCCTGAGCTATCGGTCTGAAATTGAAGCGTGGGCCTCGTTCTTATGTAGCCTCAATGCTCCCAAAGTATGAAGTCAATCGGATAAGAATTGGTTGTTGAGAAATCGGTGGGGGCTCTTTTGCAAGGGGGGAAAAAGAGGGGTAAGAGGCCCAGTTTTCCACCCAGCAACAATAAAGGTCCTGTGAAAGAGATACTCTATCGTAGGGGGGGTTATCAGGGGTAAGGAATCTATTCGCAGTGTCCGTTTGTCGATAGCTATTGTGGTTGTTGACTGATTTTCGAAAAACGATTTTGCTGGTGGGGTTCCACTTCCAGATCTACTAACTCCAGCAGTCCCGAAAGGGACTGCCCCAAACCCCACATTATTGTCAGCAATTGCATCAGCATGCGCAAAGAAAGACCCCCCGAAAGACAAGAATGGACATACCCTGAATACCTGCCCCCTCACCAAAAAACATCGTATACTGGTAATTGCCTGAAAACAGTGATCAACCAGTCACTGCCGACGTTACCCAACTTAAGCTTGCAATCAACGCCACCCTCCACAGGTGCCAGGCTGACCCCTTGGCCAACATTGGCCATGTTTCTACAAACTACAAATACAACCTGGTCCTCCTTACTGCTGATGCGTGCCCTGTTGAATTGGTGCTAGCTCACAAACCTGCTATTGAAGAAACAGATCGCTCAGTTGATACAAACACCCAGAGTCTCAAGAAACAAGAAACCTGGATCCGAATGATAGTTCACTCCATCGACATTAATATGTTTCCCGAATGTGAA
The DNA here is from genome assembly GCA_014904905.1 of Wilcoxina mikolae CBS 423.85. Classification (NCBI taxonomy): domain Eukaryota; kingdom Fungi; phylum Ascomycota; class Pezizomycetes; order Pezizales; family Pyronemataceae; genus Wilcoxina; species Wilcoxina mikolae. The sequence goes on along the minus strand of MU122352.1, from coordinate 60,178 downwards.
ACGGGAATGCACTTGTTGAAAGAAGACATTGAGATGAACAACAATCATATCAAGCTCAGAACTCTACCACGATCCCTGACTAAGCCAGAGACACGACCTCATAAAACAGCAACTACAATGGTTATTGCAATCCGCACTGCACATGAAGCAAAGCTAATCCAAGAAGATGGAGTTCAAGTAGATGGAAAAACACGCAAGGCTGAACGATATGTGGTATCCCAACCAACCGATCAATGTACTGATTGTCAACAATTTGGCCATTCCTACCTCCACTGCAAACAACCTGCCATATTTAATATATGTGCCGAACCTCACACTACCACTTCCCACTCATGTGGATCATGTCCTAGTAAAGGGAAACAATATGACCATGATATTGTCAAATGTTACAACTGCCAGGGAAATCATCGGGCCAATGATTCCAAATGCCCAACAATCACCACCCTTCGTACCGAAGTACGAGCCAAGTTTATGAAAGACCACCCAGCTCCCATCCATGCCTAAACAACGTCCTTTTTCATCCACAAAAATTCGAATAATACAACATAATTGTAACCGTTCTTCCTTAGTTATCAATACACTTCTTGACTTCGCAGTTGGAACGGCCGACCTTCTTTTTCTGCAAGAACCTGGATTCAACCCAGACAATACATTCATTACAACACATCCACGATTTGAGCTACTGATACCACCTAAAAACTTATGAAAACACAATAGGACTATTGCCTATGTGGCCAAAAACAACCCCTATATCAAATGCTCCCCACATACCGATATCAGCCAGGATCCAGATATTCAAGTCTTTGAAATATCAATTCCCTCAATTGCACCGATCACAGTCTTCAATATTTATAATGAACATGAAGGCTCTTCTAACCTCTACACCATCCCAAGAAGCTTCACCAATATCCCATTGCCTGAACCATACATTATTGCCGGTAATATGAATGCTCATCACTCATTGTGGAATTCACAAATCAAAACACCCAAGCGCGCAGACGAAATTGTTCAGATCATGGAAACGAACAACTTTTCCCTCCTCAATGAATCGGACACCCCAACATAATATTACTGAACTGGCAAGGGAACCTCTATTATCGACCTTGCCTTTACATCACAAGCTATCCATGATTCAGTTATAAACTGGGCAATAGATACCAATGCTTCAACTGGCTAAGACCATGCAAGAATTCGATTCAATATGGTGGCAGAATCTGAACTAGTTACCACCGACTCCAATACGATACGATACAACCAGAACAAAACAGATTGGGACATATTTTCCAAAACTCTAAATACACTTTCCCATGCCTCATGAATGGTCTGGCAATACCTACACGAACAGCCAACTGAATCAAACCTCGACAAATCTGCTGAACTACTATGAGACATGATTCTTGATGCAGTAAAGGCATCTACCCCTGTCCTCCAACTTACAACGCATTCAAAAAGCTGGTGGACACTCCAACTCAGAATCTCCCGAACAAATATGAATCGAGCCCAGAAGCAGTGGAAGAAAACTCGTCTCGATAGCAATCATATCAAGTTCAAAGCTGTCTGCAACCAATACTTCCAAGATATCCACTCCTCCAAAACATCAATGTGGATTGAATTTTTAGCAAACGCACAAGGCACCGAAATATTCACTGTCCTCCGTTATACCAAACCAAGGAAAACCCAGAGAACACCACCCCTGTCATTCCCTAATATAAAAGCTGTTACTTTTGAAGAAAAGGCGGCACTTTTCTGATCTACAATGTTCCCTCCGCCACAAGTAGCACCTCCCCCTCCTGATGTCCTCAATCGACAAACCCTGCCATGGGTCACATTTACCCTTACCGAAATCAAACAAGCAATCTTTACCTCTGCACCACGTAAAGCCCCCAGACCTGATGGACTTCCCTTTCACTGTCTCCGAAATGCATACTCAGCAGCCACCGAACAATTCAACAGTCTGTTTGCATTACACAGAACCACAGGATACAATCCCACCTGCTGGGGACAAGTAACGACTGTGATTATTCCCAAACCTGGAAAACCTGGTTATTCAAAACTTAAGGCCTGCCGACCTGTTGCTCTTGTCAATTGCCTTGGGAAGATACTCGAAAAGCTGATGGTAAACCGACTTGCATATATGGCTGAAAAATACAACCTACTACACAAAGACCAAATAGGGGGACGAAGACAACATTCTGCTATTGATGCTGCCATGGCACTTACACATGAAATTGAACAAGGAAAGCAAGCAAAAGAAATTACCACTGCCCTTATTATGGATGTAAGCGGCGCATTTGACAATGTATCCAAAGATCGCCTCCTCCAAACCCTACGACAAATGGGCTACCCAATACCATTTCAATTGTGGGTAGAACACTTCTTATCTAACCACACAACAGCACTGGTATTCGATGGAAGAAAGGAAGACCTCAGTCCTGTCCGAACAGGGATCCCTCAAGGATTACCCGCATGACCAATTCTTTTCCTCCTGTATCTCTGCTGTCCCTTCTACAAACTCACAACCCACTACCCCTGCTTCTGGACTCCAAGCTATATTGACGATGTTGCCATTGTGGTTCGAAGTAAATCAAAACCCTATAATACATGTTGCCAGGAAGCAGCTGCAGGAACAACTTTCAAATGGGCAGCAAATAATGCTGTACGATTTGACGACTCAAAGTCAGAGATGATGCACTTCCACAACAAACGAAACGGCGATATCACAGACGATGAAAGGATAACCCTACCCAATGATACAACCATTTCCCCTGGCACTAAGGGCATCAGCCCAGACGTGGAAAGGTGGATTGGTATTTGGTTTGACAGGAAAATCAACTTCAAATACCATGTTATGCTGAGGGCCGCAAGTGGCAAAAGAGCCCTTGGAGCCTTCAAAACACTAGCCAATACAGAATCAGAATTAACTCCTAGCGCAGTTCGCCAACTATACAATGCATGTGTTATACGTGTTTGCGACTTTGGGCCAGAAGTATGGTGGAAAGGGCAAGCAACGTATCAACAGAAGTTTGAAACAGTTCAAAATACAGCTCTTCGTTGCATACTTGAAGCCTTCCGTACATAATTAACAATACCCTTGCACAAAGAAGCTGCCCTCCCCCCGATAGCTGTACGACTTAATCACATGCGAAGAAAATATACAATTCAAAAAACTGACATTTCCTGAAATGCACCCAATCCGACAACGTTTCGCAAATCGACATTCCCTCCATTCTATGAATCTCCTGAGTCCAGTAACACAAGTGGACCCTGGAATCCTTGGGACAGTATGCAACAAAATAATCCCAAATTTGAACCACGTCTCATCGAAATGTTATCTACCCTCAGTCCATAGATCTCAAACAGCTCGGAGATCGAAACCTATTCTACCACCGCCTGCCCACCATGGATCGAAAGCAGAGTCAAAACACATATTTGTCCCCTTCCGAAAGAAAAGGAAGCCAAAGCCCACGAAACCCAGTACGCAATGTTGAAGAAAGATGACTGCAATATTGTTTGTTATACGGATGGATCAATGTTGAAGGAAAATATTGCGGCAGGAACCTTTCTGGAAATGACAGGAGAAGCAGTCATGGAAGCGACCTACCCAATGGGCCATCAACAAGAGGTTTACGATCCCAAATTACTTGGAATTCTTAAAGCTGCGCAAACATGCTTTCAGATATGTCAACGTAATAACCTCACCAAAATACACATATTGATTTTTACAGACAATCAAGCTGCCATACAACGTCTCAATACTTTCAAACCTGTCCCTGGACAGTCCACTTCCCTGGCACTCTCCAATATCTCCAACAACCTCCATGCACTCAAGACTACGATCACAGTACAATGGGTTCCTGGCCATACAGACGTACCTGGAAACGAACTTGCCGACAAGTTGGCAAAAACGGCCACTCTCGAAAAACCACCAACCTACTATCATACCTCCTTATCCTATCTTGAGAGGGTAACCTGAGCAGCTAAAATGCAGGAATGGGACGAGTGGTGGATGCGACACCCAGCAAAGGGAAAGAACTACGTTGGAACTTTCCGTACCAAACCAGACCAGATCTTCACCAGTGGTAACCGCCAGTTTACCTCAACTGTCACACAATTACGAACAGGCCATGGTTCCTTTCGCAGTTACCTATACAAAATACCAACAAACTCTGTTGACTCCCCACACTGTCCATGTCGCTATGGAGGTCCCCAGTCACCAGAACATCTTCTTTTGAGGTGCCCCTTATATCCACGCGAAAGACAAAGAATGCGGAAAGAAATTGGAGTGGTTCACCCTCGATATCTCTGGAAGTATCTTCTTTATGCTGATAAAGCAATGAAACCTTTGAAACATTTTCTGAACGACACACATATAGCAACACGAAGGTGGTACCTGGGTCAATTGCGCGATGATGAATACCTTGGGCAGGGTAACAATCGGATTGCGGGTCAGGGAACTGTCAACAACGTGGAGGAGGAACATCCGAGCGAGAGTGGAGAGGATGATGAGGGGTGTGAGGAAGAATTGTCGGGGGTAGACGTAGTGGGATAGAATGAGAAAAGGAGAAAGGGGAAGGGTAGAGGAGGGTAAACTCCAGGGGGAGAACCCGCATGATATGCAGGACCAGGCAGAACGAAACTGACATATTTTTCACTATTGTACGAAGTGTGTTACAGACCACTATGATTTCTGGAATATTTCTTTGTAACTAGAGCAGGGGTGACAGAAGGCTGCGGAGCGGTACTACCTAGCCAGGGGTTTTTCGTTTTTCCTTTGTTCAGTTTCATTTGTTATGCTTGTTCTTGGTTATTTGTTTGTACCTCACCGGCCATAGCCTGCGGGCTGCATGCTGTATGATGAATAAATAAATAAATAAATAAATTGGTGAGGGGATGGGGATTCGGGGTACGTCCATTCTTGTCTTTCGGAGGATCTTTCTTTGCACATGCCGATGCAATTGCTGACCATAATGTGGGCTTTGGGGAAGTCCCTTCCGGGACTGCTGGTATTAGTAGGTCTGAAGGTGCTGGTGGTGTATCTTTCTGTGAGGCTTGAATTTGTACAAGATATTTAACTCGTTGTCCAAGGGTGGCGATAGTGTTGAGGGCAATTTCATGTTTGGTTTCAATTGAGGCCACGCGAGTTGCCAATTATCAGTTTTGAGTCGTAAGATGTTTGTTGATTTTAAGGATATCCTTGTGTAGTGTTGGCAACGAACCGCTCTAGTTCGAACAAATTGACGAACCGGTATGCTTCGCACGAATTGGATCAGGGTTAGGGTTCGTCAATTCTAGTTCGAATCGAACCAAGCTGGTTCGAGGTTTTCTACCAACATTCGTGAAATGTGTGGGTTCGTGCGAACCAGTTCGCGAACCTTACATACTAAACGATATCGTTATTTCATAGAAGCTTTTACTTCTATGTATGACTATTAACTTGCTCGTACAGGCAGCTCAGCCTGAGCTCGATCGCATCCATCCAGTCGAGAGCCAGCCCAGCTCAACAGTCTCCATTCCAGCTCGACCGTCTGCAGCCCTGCTCGACCATCTACCGCCAGCCCCGGCTCGATCACGTCATGCCATTCGAGAGCCAGCCCAGCTCGACTGTCTCCAGCCAGCCCCAGTTCGATCTCGTCCATCCTGTTGAGAGCCAGCCCAGCTCGACCATTTCCAGCCAGTCCCGGCTCGAACGCGTCAAGCTAGTCAAAGTGATACTAACGCGATCGGTTGAATTATACAAGTTCATAAAAGCTTTTGCATGCTCATACAAGGGTCTATGTACTTTTATAGTCACCATCATCTCGCAGTAGTCAATTGATTATTTACAGTCACGCACTCGATTCACAAATTTATTGATAACTATATACAAAGAAATAAGGTAAATCTGGGATGCACTTGGAACAGCACTTGGAGGCGATCGAGCTGGGCTGGCTCTCGGCTGGCTGGACACGATCAAGTCGGGGCTGGCTGAAGACGGTCGAGCTGGGCTAGCTTTCGACTGGCTGGACACGATCGAGCCGGGGCTGGCTGGAGACGGTCGAGCTGGGCTGGCTGGAGACGAGCTGGACGCAATCGTGCCGGAGCTGACTGGAGACGGTCAAGCTGGGCTGGCTCTCGACTAGCTTAACACGATAGAGCCTGGGATGGCTGGAGACGGTAGAGCTGGACTGGCTTGAGACGGTCGAGTTGGGCTGGCTGGAGACAGTCGAGCTGGGCTGAATGGATATGATCGAGCTGGGCTGGCTGGAGACGGTCGAGCTGGGCTGGCTGGAGACTGTGAGTTTATGGCGACCATAAAGCACACGAAGTAAACAGCAATACCGATAGAACCACATACCAGCTGATATGAGCTTGAACGAGACCCATCTTGGCCGTTCGAACTTCACCCCGGATGTATCACGAACCGCTTACGAACTGCCAAGGTGCATGGTTTGATTTGTGACAAGGAAATCGAACCATTGGTGGCTAGGGTTCGTTCGAATCAAACCCTCCACAAATCTAGTTCCGGTTTGGTCCGACTCGGATTAATCCGCTTCGTTGCCAACACTATCCTTGTGAAGTGGTTCAAGGATGGCTTTGAATACCTAATGAATTCGGTCTTCGTCTTCATCGTTGGGATCCAATAGGTTGGTAATGGAGATTTGATAATCTTCATCTTCAGAATCTTTATCATTGTCAGAGCTTTGGTCATCAATCTCTTCATTCTCTGGGACATCTCCAAGATTCAGGTCTGCATCTCCAGAGTTTCCGATATTACCTGGGTTGGTTGGTTGTGGAGGTGGGGATGATGGTTGAGGTGGTCCAGAGGTTACTCTGTTATAAGCTGTACCAATAGCACTACGAGTGCTCGAGTGTGCACAAGAAATATTGAGCTGTGGGTATGGTGTGGTCAACTGCATTCTGCGTGAACTGCCGGGTTTGCCCTTGCCTCCTCGTTTAGATATGTAGTCCTTATGGACTGTACTTGATAAAGCTGGGGCGTCCATTGCGGAGAGTGGGTCTGAACTTGGATTTGGGTAAAGATGCATTCCGTGAATACTGGAAGCACCAGGTAGGAGTGGAGGTACCATAGGGTCTGACATCAATGTCTTGCCAGGGTTCACTGTATTCTAAATATGTTACAGTTATTGTAATTTTCTAAGTATTTTGAAATTGGTAAAATCTGACATGTGAATGTTGTTATATGCAGCCTCGGTACCACCAGTATCCAGAGGGGGTTAGAGCTTCACCTCTTTTGCCTTAGCAAGGTGTTGGAGCCTTGTACTAGAGCCTTTGCTCCCTCACAGCAGATACAGAGACACCCGTAGCGACAAGAAGACCTCTAAGAAGCCTGCTATGTGATGGAGCTGTAAAACCACTGCAAGAAAGGAAGTGCAACTTAACTCTGGAGGATCCACCCAAAGACTCTGGGGGTCAATGGTGGCAAGGTAGTCGGACGTCATCGCCTACACCCTGGTAGGTCTGCTGGGCCCCGGTGGCCAATAGTGAGTAAAAAGTGCGATAATTCGAACATCGAAAATCAATAAACGGGTGTTGCCAACTCAAATCGTGTCCGATTATGCTGATACTTCGGCAGGGTAGACCAGGATGTGTATCGAGACTGTGATATCAAGGGCGTTCCGAAAGGATAAAAACTCAGGGAGTATCGATGAGATTCGAAATCGTGTTTTTGGCTTCGAGAAATTTTGGCCCAGACAGTCTGGGGCTTGTGGAAAGGTGTGGATGGTTCGTTCTAAGGGCCTTAAATGCCGCTGAATCGATTGCCGTTGTCCGTTTGTGAATCGGAGCTGATTCCGCTGAGATAGAAGGGGGGGTAGGTGTGAAAAGCGACTTTTCGATGAATTGGTGTAACTATTGCAACTCTTGTGTAGGGAGGTATGGATGGTTCGTTCTAAGGGCTTTAACAGACGCTGTATCGATTGCCGATGTCGGTTTGTAAATCGGAGTTGATTTGGCTGAGATAGAGGGGGGGTAGGTGGGAAAAAGCGACTTTTCGATGAATTGGTGTAACTATTGCAGATCTTGAGCTTTTGGTCTGAAATTGAAGCGTAGGCCTCGTTTATATGTAGACTCAATGTTCCCATGGTATGAAGCCAATTGGAAAGGAATTGGTTGTTGAATAATCGGTGGGGGCTTTTTTGCAGGGGGGGGGAAAAAGAGGGGTAAGGGGCCCAGCTTTCCACCCAGCAACAATAAAGGTCCTATTAATGAGATGCCCTATCGTAGGGGGGGTCATCACAGGTAAGGAATCGATTCGCAGTGTCCGTTTTTCAATAGCTGTTGTGGTTGTTGACTTAATTTGGCCATTCCTACCTCCGCTGCAAACACCCTGCCATAAGTAATATATGTGTTACGGGGATACTTATGACTAAAGTACCGTCGAAAGTATGGCCGCCTACTTTTCAGAAGTCGTACGTATCCTGAAAATCTTCTTCGTCGTGTAAGAGTTCAGAGAAAGACTCTTCTTCGTCTTCGTCCTCAGACGAGTCAAGGTAACAGGCCGAAGGAAGTTCACCGGTATAGAACCAGTGACAGTACTCGAAGGCGATGTCATAATATGCAATAAATCCGCGTGCGTACCAGAAATCGTGATAAGTGACTGCTCGTTCACAAAGGGCGTGTGCGTAAAGAACAATAGAGTCAAGGTCTCGAAAATGTAAAGACATATATTCTTAAAGTAGAAAACTTAATATTATTTTAGATTCTTATCCGCTGGTGTGTTCTGACTGTGGATTGCTGCTAGAGCTTGATGTTTTACTTTG
>MU122352.1:13173-28355 GCA_014904905.1 Wilcoxina mikolae CBS 423.85 | reverse complement strand
TTTTTCCTTTGTTCAGTTTCATTTGTTATGCTTGTTCTTGGTTATTTGTTTGTACCTCACCGGCCATAGCCTGCGGGCTGCATGCTGTATGATAAATAAATAAATATAAATAAATAAATAGGATTGTGCCAAAAATTAGTCAAGTTTTCTTTTCTTTCCCATGTTTTCGGATGTTAGAGATAAGGACGGAACGGACGAAAAGCTGCATTTGGGCTAGTACTTATCATAAAGATAGTGCTAGAATCATTTATTATTTTCTATTATATTTGTTATAATTACGTACACATAAAGCGTCGTACTATGAGTTATTTGTACCAGTCACATGAGCGATCACACCATCGATCACGCCATCGATCACACCATCGATCACGCCATCGATCACACCATCGATTACGCCATCGATCACACCACTCTGAATGTCTCACTTTTCAGTGTCAATGGGATTTCCGCCAGCTTCTATTCTTTTAAGTTGTTTAAACGAACGCTGGTCATGTATAAATAATGGTGGTTCTCCAGCTCTGTAGATATTTTTGTTCTATATTGCAACATACAGTTAGATAGCAATACCATACAGTTTGCCCACTACTTTCCTCTTAAGAAGATTAACACCTTCTGACTTGCTTTCGCTTTCCTCCTTTCTTCTATTCTTACAAACGAAGAACTCAGTCATACCTCGGACTTGAGATAGCTACTGCTTCACTCGTCCAAACGATTAGAGACTTCGGCAGGATAGACCTGGAAGTGAATTGAAACAGTAATTCCAAGGGCGTTAGGAACGGATGAAAACTCTCCGAGAAACCATGAGATGCGAAATCGTGTTTTTGACTTCGAGTTATTCTGGCCCAGACAGTCTGGGGCTTGTAGGGAGGTGTGGATGGTTCGTTCCAAGAGCTTTAAAGGCCGCTGAATCGAATGCTGTTGTCCGTTTGTGAATCGGAGTTGATTCCGCTGAGATAGAGGGAGGGTAGGTGTGAAAAAGCGACTCTTTCGATTAATTGGTGTAACTATTGCAACGCTTGAGCCTTTGGTCTGAAATTGAAGTGTGGGCCTCGTTTATATGTAGACTCAATGCTCCCAAAGTATATATTTATTTATTTATTTATTTATTCATCATACAGCATGCAGCCCACAGGTCATGGCTGGTGAGGTACAAACAAAGGACCAAGAACAAGTACAACAAATGAAACCGAACAAAGGAAAAACGAAAAACCACTGGGTAGGTAGCACCGCTCTGCAGCCTCCTCTCACCCCTGCTCTAGTTACAAAGAAATATTCAAGAAATCATAGTAGTCTATAACACACTTCGTACAACAGTGAGAAATTGGTCAGTTTCGTTCTGCCTGGGTCTGCATATCATGCGGCATCAGGAAAAAATCCAAATCGCGCCTCGGACACCGGAACGGCTAGGGTGCATCAGACGCTTCAGACGAAACCTCGGGAGCCTGATCGCACCCTGGCACTACAGTCGCAGCATTTGCGTCTGGACGCATCTGGAAAAAAACCAAGTCGCGCTCCGGATGCCGGAATATTTAGCGCACATCAGATGCTTCAGACGAAAACTTTTGAGCGTCGTCATAGAGTCACACTGCACGTTCGTATACACAACCCCTGGCGTAGCACTTGCACCTCCTGACGCAGCATTCCTTACTGTCGCAGCTATACAGTGCACATCATTCTTATTATCGCAGTCATGCAGTGTGCTCACCTTTTGATCCAGAGTGCAATATACACCGTAACATAACGCAATGTTCACTGCATGTGACGTTTATACGATGCCCTAAATTGCATTCACATCTTGGGCGACGGATACAGTGCATTGACGTTACTGTTGACAATGCTTGATATTAAGCTCTAATATATACAGTTTCCCGTTCCAAACGCCATGCTACACGTTGCAGCCAGCATGAAGTACATCCTCTAAACTACTCTCTCCTCGTTCCAAACGCCATGCAACATGTCGCAGCCAGTTTGAAGCACATCCTCTAAACTACTCTCTCCTTTGCAGTCATCCACCGACTCTGACTCTACATCCTCATCCTCATCCCCATCCTCATCCTCCTCATTCTCGATATTATTATCATCCTCATCCTCCTCAATCTCGACCATATCATCATCCAGCTGGAGACCACGATATCGCTGAGCACGACTCCTGGCACTGTGAATGTCATCATGATTATTGTCGCTATCATGGTCGCCATCATCAATCCCATCCTCAGCATAGAAAGATAAATCTTTAGCAGTGGGGATGTAAATCGCAGAAATTTCTGGAGTCTCAATGTCCGGCTCCATCATCAAGGCTTCCATCGCAACCTTGTTTAATACCATTCGACGAGGCTTGATAACGGGTGGCATGTTATTGGCTCCTTTCTCATGTAGAATGATGTTGTTGAGAGCCGCCCTTATGGACTTGATTACCTTCTGTCTCAATGGAGATAGGAGATCGTTCCAAATATTCATGAGATCAGTGTAAGTCTCTGCGAATTGTTGGAGCAATTGCATACATTGTGAAGGCCATACTTACTGTTGTCATTATCTCAATTGAAGTAGTACTTCCACTCGGGCCTGTTGCGCCGGATTTCAAGTTCGAGGTTATCGATTGCAACCTTCGTTGGAGCTAAACCTGTATTTCTTTGCCACTCTGTCAGTGCTTGATGCAATGCCGTACATGTTAACACAATCAGTGCCGGGGGTGTCTGTTCCCGAATCCATTCATGGAAGCCCTCTGAATGCCTGCCGCGTTTGCGAATCCGTTGAAAGAAATGTATATATAGAAATCGTGGAATCTCTTCGGCAAGAAAGTAGCTAGCTTGTTCCTGGTAGTGTTAGTTACACCACAAGTTGGAAACAGAACTCACATCAGGTTGAACTCACATCAGGTTCGTTCGTACAATCGCATTGGCGTACAATGAATGTAAAATCTGAAAGAATTTGGTCAATATGTATGCGGCGCTCATCATCTTCGAAACGGTGCAAGTTGTATAGTCTCCGTACACACTCATGGGCCTTCTTGATCATGTGCGATCTGACTGCATTGCAACTGTTTTTGATCTGATATATGGCCGGTTAGTCAGTGCGAATGCAATTCTGGGAGATACCTAACTATCTTGAGACACTCCTTCTGACGTTACTGGAAGCTATTATTGACTCCTTCCTGCCTGCATGCCTTCGGCCAGGAATGCTATACAGACTTTGTGTTGGATATGTTAGTCGGTATCTACCACTCTCGGAATTGTATAAGCTACCAGCAGAAACTCAGCTTCAGTTGAAAATGGTGTCTCGCTCAGCAGTTGCTTCTCTATCATGCGACGCATTGTCTCCAGTACAGCAGTAACTCGAAGGTCACCTGGTGCAAGGAGACTTTGACTGCCATATTGTTTACTGCTGACCGATGACGGTGTCCTCGGCGGAGACGATGGGATGAGTTGTTAAGCCGATGATGATGGGTGTGGACTCCGGAGGTGACTAAGGTTCGTTGCTGAACGAATACCGACGTTGGAAATGACACTGGGTGCTGGCGACATCGAGATGGAGGCTTGATTCGGCTGGGGCAGAGACGGTTTCAGGGCTGGATTTGGTGCGGATACAATGGGTATAGATGCTGAGGAGACCTGGGTGGTCGAACCTTCAATACGTGAGGCTGTAGCCTTCGTCTGCTTTCGCTTCTACGTGTCAGCCTGCAAAGTGAGTTTCCTTTTATGACCGTTTGCTGTACGTGGCATTGGGGAGACAATTGCAGGAGTGGCCGGTACTGCTTTTGGAATTGAGGATGCGGCCTTGTGCAGGGGCTTGGTTGTTTGGGTCATTTTCAGAAGGCAGGTGTAAAGGTGTACATCCGTGTACGGCCTCGTATAAGAGTAATAGGGAAGATACAGTTGCACACATGGATTCGAGAATGAGATAGAGTGGGTTCAATAGGTAAGGTTATCAATGGCGTGCAAGAGCACTCACACGAGCTGACTATATACTGGGCGGTTGAACGGTTACCCTGCCATAGGCCACCATTACATTATCCCCCTCTTTATCTGCAGACCTCCTGGGCTGCATACCCGTACATGAAGAGAAGAAGAAACAAATTCAATCTCCTACGCCCTCGTACGCCCTCGTAAATCCCGCAACCGATCGGTGCCATCACGGCGGCCTCACGGCGGATCCGGTGCACGGGGAAATCCACCTCCAGTGGTATGTGGTAAGACCCATGCCGACGCCATTTATACCGGGCCGAGATCCATAAGAAACGAAGAGAAGAGAAGAGAAGAGAAGGACACGTCCAATTGACCCCTGTATCCTCCAAGTTCATCTCTCCATATCCAAGCCTTCGGCATGCCGTAGCTTTCGTTGTGCAAGCTCGGTGGTGCTCGTATGAGTAAACGTTGATTATCTAACTCGTGAGCATCCAAGAGAAGATCGAACTTTCAATGTAATCAATCAAGTAGGCTTAGCTCTAGCAAAGCTTGTGCCCTCGGTAGTCTTTCTCCGTAAGTGCACCTCCGTGCAATGCTGAAGTGAGCTTGCAGCTTCGTTCGTGGATGATAACGTGTTGTAGGTGCGCTTCGGAGCTTCTGCTCAGTTCGGAGGTAGGCAATCGTCAAGTGCGCTTCAGATCGTAAGAAGGTAATCGTCAAGTGCACTTGAGAGCTTCTGATTCAGGTGCACTTCTGTGCAACGATAAGGTGCGCTTCCGTGCAATGATAAGGTGCACTTCCGTGCAAAGGATAAGGTGCACTTCCGTGCAAATGATGATCCTGATCGCGTCTGCTTGAATCTGGATCGTAGGTACGGTCATCACACCAACCATCGTCGACTACTCTTCGCTTCGTCCTTCGACTTTCGGTTGCCCTCCGACTTTTGCCCTTCGACCTTGCCCTAACACTGAACCGAGAGAGTATCCTTTCTACTTTCTCTTGCACACATCATCTCGCTGCTGTCAAGACTCGAGGTTGCGATGAATACTGGTTCGTCACTGACGCTGAGCCACCTTGGCAGCTTGGGTGTTATGAAGATACTCATTGCTCTACAGAGCTCGTACTGGGTGTTAAATGACCGTTGTCATTTGACTTGGTGGCCGCTGCCGCCGGTGGTCTTTCCACCGGAAGTTGTCTCGGTTTTGGGTCTTATTTCGTTTTTGAGTCTTATTTCATCTTCGGCTTCCTTCCATCTATTCGACTTCGCGTTGAGCTCGATGATCTGGTGCGTGTATCGACGCGTCAAGAAAAAGGGGTAATGAGCCCTGTAGGATGTCTTGAGGTAATCTCTCTTCGATTGGTAGAATTTCTCGAGGGTTGATCGCATGTGGGATTTCTCGAAGTAATCTCGTGTATTCGTGTTACTTCTCGATGATAGTAACGCGTCGAAAAGGGGTAATTCACGAAATCCCGTGAGCGAAACATATCCAATTACTAAAGGTCGATAACAGTGTAAAGGTATACATCCGTGTACGGCCTCGTATAAGAGTATTAGGGAAGATACTGTTGCACACGTGGATTCGAGAATCAGATAGAGTGGGTTCAATAGGTAAGGTTATCGATGGCGTGCAAGAGCACTCGCACGAGCTGACTATATACTGGGCGGTTGAGCGGTTACCCTGCCATAGGCCGCCATTACAGCAGGAATGTCAGAAAGGGTGGAATATCAGAAAGGGAGGAATGTCAGAAAGGCAGGAATGTCAAAAAGGCAGAAAAAGAGTGCAGTGGAGATGTAGACGAAGGGCAATGCAGTGTGGAAAAGGACTGACACGTGGCTGAGTATTGCACCTGAAATGTTTTCACATAAAGCAGCAGATTTACACGATTTCGTATTAGCTTGTCACGAAAGTGTCGTGTACGATTAGTCAATCAAATACCATTAATGCCAAGAACACCCAAGAACACCCAAACGAGACTAAAAACAACTCTGTAAAATGCAGAAACGACTCCACCCGCTCCAAAGAGGAAATGCAAAGACCCAATCTAATCCAATCCCCAAACGCGAACCTAATACGTGTATCAGTATGCTAGTCATTTGCAGTACTGTTGGACGTACCGAAAACCATTACTCAAAGTGATGACCTATCCATGGTGGAATCAAACCCGACGCCTCGAGCAGTGTGAAGCTCATACCGGTATTGATATCTTGGTGCGTGCCAATTGCCACCGACTCCGACGACTCTTCAACACCCACCGACACCGACGAAACGTCACGCATTGTCTCCCGCTCCACCAAAACCTGTGCCATTTGCAACTTCGCCTCCCGCTGTTCCTGTAACTCCACCGCCGCTTGCGACGTCGCCTCAACAATTTGTGCTGTCTCCGCCATTTGTGCAACTCTGGCACTCATTGACTCCTCCAGCACAGACAATGACACATCTTGTAGAGAGGCACACTCCACATGGTGAGTAGCAGTCACCTCCGGTTGTGTCATTACTGGGTCGTTTATTGCCGATTCGTTTATTGCAACAAATCTGGGAGCAGGTGTCGGGCTCTCGGCGTGTTCAGAGGACCCAGGTGTTACCGGGGGAGACGATCGTGGTGGTGGTGGTGGTGGTGGAGTAGCTCTTGAAATCCTTGGAGGCGCAACAACAATTGCCTTCAGAACAGCCACAAAGATGAGAGGGTTGTAAGCTGTAACGGAAAAGAAGGTCGCCACAGAGTCGTTGCCATTGAGTTGAGTCGCATTCCACGGCTGCAAAGAGGTTTCGCCGGGCATGACTAGATACCCTAGGATGCAATTGACATCTCTTGCAGGACATAGGCGACCCACAGCACGGTGTACGGCCTTTGCGGTGAGCTTCTCGACTCGTTTGAGATGCTATCGATTCGCGGTGTGGTGAACGAATAAGTTGTCCCAACGGTCGTAGCTTTCGGGGCCATAGCTTTCAGGGTCTACGATGCAAACCCTGAGGGGGTATATAGGCGTTGGGCTCGTAGGGAGGGTATTGGTGGAGATGTCATCAAGTTTCCGTTTCTTCTGGAGGGCAGAAGCAATGATTGTCGGTGGCGTTGCATGTTTGTGGGTGGGTGGCTGCAGCTTCGGAGTCCCGGGATACCAGGTATCTTTCTTTACATCGCCTTTGCCACGCTTGGAGTTGTTGCAGTTGTCGCAGTTGTCGGAGTTGTCGGAGTTGTCGGAGTCAGGGTCGGTATCGGTATCGTTAAGTAAACATGGGTTTTCTTTGTGATATCAGTTCATCTGCACCCGAGTTTTATCGAAACAGTTTCGGAGAAACGCTCGGAACCCACTCCACCATTCCATGTATCGTGATTGAATCGATATCCGATGCTTCCACATCCCCTGAAACAGTGCAACGTGCCTTGTAGTGACTGGGTCCAAAAAAAGGATATCATACATCAAGTCAATCGCGCCATCATCCTTGACACCATGAATGGCATACATCCGAATAAGACCCCGAATGTGCTCCGCCATGAACTGCTTCGCGAAACTATCGAGGTGGAGAGAATCCTGAATTGCATTGGTTTCGGAGGGGGTGGATGGAATCTTTTTGGGTGGCATTGTAACGTTCTGAGCTGTAAATAAGGTATATGGGGGGTGGGTCAGGGTTAGGGTTAATGTGTCTGAAAACGACGATGAGAGTAGTAAATAGGTAAAGAGGGAGTAACTAGAGATGATGGAGAAGAATTGAAATTGAGAGTGCGTACGGAAGTATATATACAGTGCAGAACAGGCCATCAAGGTGCTTGGAATTGTGTGGAGCGGCTTGCAGAAGTGTTGAAACCGTTGGTGATATTAAACATCATACTTGAAAAGGAGCTTTCCTAGGTGTGAGAGGTTATCGGAACTTCCCTTCCAGCCTGAAAGATGTACCTCATATTTTATACGACTCTGAGAGTTGTTTGAACCACTTCTTGATCGTGAGACACACTCGTCATGCGAATCCTAGGTCAAAGAGTCGAAGTCTGTCAGTTTGGGTTCCTATCATACGGCAGTGACATCAAGTTCCAACATTATGATGCAGTGTGGTGTCACAAACAGTCGGAACCTGCCATATGAAGTTTGAGAAGTGTCACCGGCATCTCTGGCAGTGCATAGGCCTCTCCAGGCACCACCCATAGACACTGTGCGGTGGTATCATGAACTCTGAACTCGTGTCTTGGCACACGAAACGAGTGATATCACACGTTTTCGTCCGCGTTTCGTATCATCCGCCCAGCCAAACTTAAAAAAAGCAAGCAAACAAGCAAGTCAATGGACTTGGTTGTATTTACCTAGCCATTAGGGTCACATTAGGCTCTGGGCGTGGCTACATTGTGACAAACTCGGTCTGCAGGATATTCCAGGGTCTTGGCATTTTATATACGGCTCTGTGAGTTTTGTATGCCATGCGGCTCAATGACATTACTCCTGCTTGACAACACTCATAACATTCTGCCAACTGCATATACAGCCCTCAGCATTGCCTACATGACGCGCACCATGCCTCCCATATGAACAACGAATCGTTTCTGACCTGTTTGCTTGAAACCTTGCAAGTCTGACCTGTGGCTCTACAAACACATTGACAGCGACCATTCTCATTATCGCACCCAACTTCTTGAGGTGAAGACAGACTCCACTGAGCCCCCTGAACGCGTTCGAAAAAACTCTCAACGTTGCGTCGACGATTCGCACAGTGGTTTTCATGCCAACAATGGTTTTCATGACAACCATAACCACGTTGACAATCCTCACGCGTTTGCTCAGTTGCACACGTCTCCTTCTCCAGAACCATCAGAGTCCGAATTCGACTCAAATACAAAAAGCTTCTCATATGTCGATGCTGGAGCCCCTGTCGCATACGTTCCGACCAATGATGATTACAATGCTGAGTACAATTTTGAGCAGTGCTTACACAACCCCAGACATCCATTCGAGAGTGAGGAGGAGTACAATTTCGCTGAGCTGGTCACATCGAAAGGTCTTCTCGCCAACGTCATCGAGGACTGCCTGAAGAGCAACTGCGGCCTTAAAGAGTGTGTGCGTGATTCTCTGAAATCGAATTACAACCTCCGCCAGAACATCGACGCGATGGAGGACGGACTTGGCTATGACTCCTGGAAGAAAGCTACATTGCAGATGGCATGGAATGAGCAGCATCCGGATGCAATTGAGTATTGGCACTGTGAGCTTATAGAGTGTGCAAAATGGCTACTCCGACAGCCAGCATACGAGGAACATCTTACATACACACTGATGCGTTGCTTTAATGATGCTGGGCACCGTGTTTACAACAAGATGTACACTGGAGACTGGTGGTGGGACAAGCAGATAAGCTTCCTTCTTAGTATACCCTTTACAATGCTCAATACCCTTTACAATGCTCTATACCCTTTACAATGCTCTATACCCTTTACAATGCTCTATACCCTTTAGAGCGACAACCACACCAGCAAAACCGATTTTCGAAAATAAGTCAACAACCACAACAGCTATCGACAAACGGACACTGCGAATCGATTCCTTACCCCTGATTACCCCCCCTACGATAGGGCATCTCTCTCATAGGACCTTTATTGTTGTTGGGTGGAAAGCTGGACCCTTTACCCCCCTTTTTCACCCCCCTGCAAAAGGGACCCCACCGATTATTCAACAACCAATTCTTTTCTGATTGACTTCATACTTTGGGGGCATTGAGTCTACACATGAACGACGCCCACGCTTCATTTTCAGACCAAAAGCTCAAGATTTGCAAAAGTTACACAAATTCATCGAAAGGTCGCTTTTTCACCCATTCCCCCCCTCTATCTCAGCAGAATCAACTCTGATTCACAAACGGACAACGGCAATCGATTCAGCGGCCTCTAAAGCCCTTAGAACGAACCATCCACACCTCCATACAAGCCCCAGACTGTCTGGGCCAAAATTTCTCGAAGCCAAAAACACGATTTCGAATCTCATCGATTTTCCGCGAGTTCTCATCGGTTCCAAACGCCCTTGGAATCATCATTTCCGTACACTTCCAGGTCTACCCTGCCGAAGTTTCAGCATAATCGGACAAGATTTGAGTTGGCAACGACCGATTTTCGAATTTTCGAACTTTTCACCTACCCCCCTTACCTCACCTACCCACCATTTATACCTATTGGCCACCGGGGCCCAGCAGACCTACCAGGGTGTCGGCGACGATGTCCAGCTACTTTGCCGCCATTGACCCCCATAGTCTTTGGGTGAATCCTCCAGAGTTAAGTTGCACTTCCTTTCTTGCAGTGGTTTTACAGCCCCATTATTGGGTGTCTCTGTATCTGCTGTGAGTGAGCAAAGGCTCTAGTACACGGCTCCAACACCTTGCTAGGACAAAGGAGGTGAAGCTCTAACCCCCTCTGGGTACAGGTGGTACTGAGGCCACATATAACAACATTTACACGTCGGATTGTTACCAATTTCAAAATATTTAGAAAATTACAACAACTGTAACATATTTAGAATACATTGAACCCTGACAAGACATTCATGTCAGATCCTATGCCACCACCACCCCCACCTGGTGCTTCCAGTACATACGGAATGCATCTCTACCCAAATCCAAGTTCAGACCCACTTTCCGCAATGGACGCCCTCGCTGTATCAAGTACAGTCTACACGGGCTACATATCTAAACGAGGACGGAAGGGCAAATACGGCAGCTCACGCAGACTGCAGTCAAGCTCACCATACCCACAACTCAATATTACTCGTGTACGTTCGAGTACTCGTAAGGCCATTGGTACAGCTCATAACAGAGCATCCTCTGGACCACCCCAACCATCATCCCCACCTCAACAACCAACCAATTCTGACAATATCGGAAACCCTGAAGATGCAGATCTGAATCTTGGAGATGCCCCAGCGAATGATGAGATTGAAGATCAAAGCTCTGAAGATGATAATGATTTGGAAGATGAAGATTATCAAGACCTTATTACCAACCTATTGGATCCAAACGATGAAGACGAAGACCGAATTCATAAGGTATTCAAAGCCATCCTTGAATCACTTCACAAGGATATTCTTAAAATCAACAAACGTCTTACCACCCAAAACTGAAAATTGGCAACTCGCTTGGCCTTAATTGAAACCAAATATGAAATTGTCCTCAATACTATTGCCACTCTTGGACAACGAGTCGAATATCTTGTTCAAATTCAAGCCTCACAGAAAGATGCGCCGCCAGCACCCCCAGACCTACTAACACCAGCAGTCCTGGAAGGGACTTCCCCTAAGCCCACATTATGGTCAGCAATTGCATCCGCATGCGCAAAGAAAGACCCCCCGAAAGACAAGAATGGACGCACCCTTAATCCCCGCCCCCTTACGAAAAACCAACTCACACTGGTAATTGCCCGACATAGTGATCAACCAGTCACTACCGACCTTACCCAACTTAAACTTGCAATCAATGCCACCGTCCGCAGATGCCAGGCTGATCTCTTGGCCAACATTGGCCATGTTTCTGCAAACTACAAACACAACCTGGTCCTCCTCACTGCTGATGCGTGCCCTGTTGAATTGGTACTAGCTCACAAAGCTGCTATTGAGGAAACAGTTCGTTCAGTTGATACAAACGCCCAGAGTCTCAAAAAACAGGAAACCTGGATCCGAATGATGGTTCATTCCATCGACATTAATATGTTTCCCGAGTGTGAAACGGGAATGAAATTGTTGAAAGTAGATATTGAGATGAACAACAATCATATCAAGCTCACAACCCTTCCACGATCTCTGACAAAGCAAGAGACCTGACGACATTAAAAAGCAACCACAATGGTCATTGCAGTTCGTACTGAACACGAAGCAAAGCTTATACAAGACCACAGAGTTCAAGTAGACGGAAAAACACGCAAGGCTGAACGATATGTGGCATCCCGACCAACCGATCAATGTACTAATTGTCAACAATTTGGCCACTCCTACCTTCGCTGCAAACAACCTGTCATATGTAATATATGGGCCGAACCTCACACTACCACTTCCCACTTGTGCGGATCATGTCCCAGCAAAGCCAAACAGTGCGACCACGATATTGTCAAATGTTTCAACTGCAAGGGAAATCACCGGGCCAATGCCCACCGAAATCAAAGAGGTAATTTTTACCTCTGCACCACGCTAAGCCCCCAGACCTGATGGACTTCCCTTTCACTGTCTCCGAAATGCCTACTTAGCAGCCACCGAACAATTGAACAGTCTGTTTTCATTACTCGGAACCACAGGATACCACCCCACCTGCTGGTGACAAGCAACGACTGTGATTATTCCCAAACCAGGAAAACCTGATTATTCAATACCAAGGCCTACTGACCTGTTGCTCTTCTCAATTGCCTTGGGAACATTCTTGAAAGCTGATGGCAAACCGACTTGCATATATGGCTGAAAAATACAACCTACTACACAAAGATCAAATAGGGGGACGAAGACAATGTTCTGCTATTGATGCCGCCATGGCACTTACACATGAAATTGAACAAGGAAAGCAGGCAAAAGAAATCACCACTGCCCTCTTTATGAATGTAAGCGGCGCATTTGACAATGTATCCAAAGACCGCCTCCTCCAAACCCTACAACAACTGGGCTACCCAATACCAATTCTATTGTGGGTAGAACACTTCTTATCCAACTGCACAACAGCACTGGCATTTGATGGACGAAAGGAAGACCTCAGTCCTGTCCGAACAGGGATCCCTCAAGGATCACCCGCATCACCAATTCTTTTCCTCCTGTATCTCAGTCCTCTCTTCTACGAACTCACAACCCAATACCCCTTCTTCTGCACTCCAAGTTACATTGACGATGTTGCCATTGTTGTTTGAAGCAAATCAAAAGCCTATTATGCACATTGCCTGGAAGCAGCTGCACGAACAGCTTTCAAATGGGCCGCAAACAATGCTGTACGATTTGACGACTCAAAGTCAGAGATGATGCACTTCCACAACAAACGAAACAGCGATACCACAGACGATGAAAGGATTACCCTATCCAATGGCACAACAATCTCCCCTGGCACTAAGGGTATCAGCCCAGACGTGGTAAGGTGGATTGGTATTTGGTTTGACAGGAAAATCAACTTCAAACACCATGTTATGCTGAAGGCCGCAAGTGGCAAAAGAGCCCTTGGAGCCCTCAAATCACTAGCCAATACAGAATCAGGATTGACTCCTAGCACAGGCCGCCAACTATTCAATGCATGTGTTATACCTGTTTGCGACTTTGAGGCCGAAGTATGGTGGAAAGCGCAAGCAACGTATCAACAGAAGTTTGAAACAGTTCAGAATACAGCTCTTCGTTGTATACTTGGAGCCTTCCGTACATCACCAACAATAGCCTTGCACAACGATGCTGCCCTACCCCCGGTAGCTGTACAACTTAATCACATGCGAAGACAATATGCAATTCGAATACTCACATTTCCCGAAATGCACCCAATCCAACAACGTTGCCCATCGACATTTCCTCCATTCTATGCATCTCCTGAGTCCAGTAACACAAGTGGACCCTGCATTCCTTGGGACAGCATGCAACAAAATAATCGCAAATTTGAAACACGTCTCATCAAACGTTATCTACCCTCAGTCCATGGATCTCAAACAGCTCGGAGATCGAAACCTATTCTACCACCACCTGCCCACCATGGATCGAAAGCAGAGTCAAAACACACATTAGTCCCCTTCCAAAAGAAAAGGGAGCCAAAGCCCACGAAACCCAGTACGCAATGTTGAAAAAAGATGACCGCAATATTGTTTGTTATACAGATGGATCAATGTTGAAGGAAAACATTGGGGCAGGAACCGTTGTGGAAATGACAGCAGAAGCAGTCATGGAAGCGACCTACCCAATGGGCCATCAACAAGAAGTTTACGATACCGAATTACTTGGAATTCTTAAAGCTGCAAAAACATGCTTTCAGATATGTCAACTTAATCACCTCACCAAAAGACACACATGGATCTTCACAGACAATCAGGCTGCCATACAACGTCTCAACACTTTCAAACCCAGCCCTGGACAGTCCACTTCCCTGGCACTCTCCAATATCTCCAACAACCTCCATGCACTCAAGACTACGATCACAGTACAATGGGTTCCTGGCCATACAGACGTACCTGGAAACGAACTTCCTGACAAGTTGGCAAAACAGGCCACTCTCGAAAAACCACCTACCTACTATCATGCCTCCTTATCCTATCTTAAAAGGGTAACCCGAGCAGCCAAAATACAGGAATGGGGCGATTGGTGGATGCGACACCCAGCAAAGGGAAAGAACTATGTTGGAACTTTCCGTACCAAAGCAGACCAAATCTTCACCAGTGGTAATCGCCAGTTTACCTCAACTGTCACACAATTACGAACAGGCCATGGTTACTTCCGCAGTTACCTATACAAAATTCCAACAAACTCGGTTGACTCCCCACTAGTGTTGGCAACGAACCGTCCGGGATTCGTACCTTTGACGAACCGGTTCGGTTCGAGTGAAGCGGATCCTTACTAAGCCATTCGCCTCAAACCTCACCATTTCGGCCCACAATTTCGAACAACAATAAGTACGCGAGTGCTTGTCCGAATTCCACGATTCTGGGCGCAAATTGTAGCTGGGATCGAGAGCGTTTGAACGCGCTAATAATACAGGCAATCGGACAAGAACTCGCTTACTTATTATCGTGCGAAATTCAAGGGTTTGTGAATCGGTTTGTGACAAACCGGCTAAATCCGACAAATCCCGGATCGAACCCGAACCGAATCCCTGCTTGGTTTGATCTGTCTCGAACCGATCCGCTTCGTTGCCAACACTACTCCCCACAGTGTCCATGTCGCTATGGAGTTCCCCAGTCACCAGAACATCTTCTTTTGAGGTTCCCCTTATATCAACGCGAAAGACAAAGAATGCGGAAAGAAATGGGAGTGGTTCACCCTCGATATCTCTGGAAGCATCTTCTATATACTGACAAAGCAATCAAACCTTTGAAACATTTCCTGAACGACACACATATAGCAACACGAAGGTGGTACCTGGGTCAATTCAGTGATGATGAATACCTTGGGCTTGGTAACAATCGGATTGTGGGTCAGAGAACTGTCAACGATGATGTGGAGGAACATCATAGCGCAGGTGAAGAAAATGATGAGGGGCAGGAGGAAGAATTGGAAGGGGAAGGTGTGGGCAGATAGTATGAACGAAGGAGTAAGGGGAAGGGTGGAGGAGGGTAAACTCCAGGGGGAGAGCCCGCATGATATGCAGGACCAGA
>MU122351.1:59530-77244 GCA_014904905.1 Wilcoxina mikolae CBS 423.85 | reverse complement strand
TTTGTTATGCTTGTTCTTGGTTATTTGTTTGTACCTCACCGGCCATAGCCTGCGGGCTGCATGCTGTATGATGAATAAATAAATAAATAAATAAACATGACATTCGATCTAAGATATCATCATGTATTACTTGTTTAAGTGAATGGATATAGGAGGTTCCACTAAGACATACTCGGAAGTTGAGGCTACAGCCACCTCTTTCATGACCCCTCTGCTTTAGATGATCATATCTATGTTATTATGGAATTGGTCGTGGTAATACTGTAGATAATGCTCCACTCATCGAATCCATCTTCGATATATTTCCATGGGGTGTTTCTTATCCCCTTCATTCTTTGAAGGCATGCTTATTTTGCCTGGTTGGAAAGACCGAGCTGGTATATGAAGAGGTGACATACCGACATCTTTACTGTCCGAAAGAGGTAAAAGGATTTGACTTTAGTGAAAACGTTGTGGCAGGAAAATCCGTTTCTCACCATTATGGCCACTCAGATTGGCAGGGGAAGCCGGTAGGGGGGGGTATATGGGAATACAGAGTTAAAGGAAATGGACTGAGCGATAGAGAGTATATATTTGGAAGACCCCGGGAGGTAGAAAGATATCATCGTACCATAAAATGAATATCTACACTCTATCTCTCTCGGCTCTTGATCTCACACACTCTTTCCGAGATTTCGTAGACCCACGCAATTTGTATGACTCCTCAAGGCCAGGCATCCTATTATATTCTCTTACCCTCTTCCTACAGTCCTCGAGTCAGAACTGTACTTTTTCATGAATTCTCTTTGGATGCTGCGTGAAGTGCAGTGGAGTGTTGAACATAGGCCTTCTGGCTTCCAGCTCTGCAGTTTCACAACAAATGTAGTCCCAATGTGGATTCTGATTCGGAAAGCTGAGTACGGAATGGTGAGAAAGACCCCTACAAGCTAATACGGGTAAATATGGAGACAAGCAACTAATGAAAGATATCTAGCCTGCAAGAGGAGCGAATGATGAAGAAATTAACATCATTCCTAGGGGCGGTAGTAACAATGTTCGATTGGAACGGCCAGTGTAGTAAGCAATGAATATCGACATCACTAACAAGAACACACACCGACTTTATATCATGATGAATACCAGGACAATTGGACACAGACCTCGCTAATGGGACGAATTTCGAGAACAGATACCGACCTCATACTGGGACGAATACCGAAAGAAAGACACAGACCTAATACCAGAACGAAAGGTACTGACCTCCTACAGGAATGAATTCTGAGAAAAAGACACCGACCTGCAACTGGGTCGATACGTACCGACCATGAAGATGGAACGAATTCCCAGAACAGGTACAGGCCGTATATCGGAATGAGAAAATAAAAGCAAAAAAAGGACATCACCACCTTACTAGGATAGACACATACCTGAAGAAATATTAAGAAAGGAAACCGACGATGATGGTAGGATTATGAAGAATGGTAATGAGGATACTACTAGTGGTGGGTGGAAGGGGCAGGAAATAGAATACGAGAGGTAAGCGACATGGCAGGAAGCTAAGAAAAAAGACTGTGAGAGGTGGTGAAGCTGGGTTAAGAAGGAAACGAAAGAAATAATTCACCTCAAAAAAAACGCCAATTGACCCAACTCCCCCTCCAACAAATGCAGAAACTAGCAATTGACCTTAGACCACCAATTACTTCCAATTCGCCACCTACACCACCACCATCCGATCTTCAAACTGCTACTGCAATACCGATGAAAGTGTCGACCGAGCAGATCTGATCTACTTCAGCAGCTGTCAGTTCCAGTGGCCATGCCGGTTCCTCTAGTCGTGGACCGTCAGACGACGCCTGAGCCTCCGTCAATACCAAATCTTCCACCAATATCTTGTCCAATCATGTGCATGATCAAAGACAATTATTGAACTCCTTGGTCCTCACCATTGCGAAGGAAATGTGACAAATGTCACTATCAGGAACTATGTGCGCCCCAGTCATGAGAGGAGTTGATGGTACCAAGTTCATCGAAGTATACGAAAGCATTTCATCTTGCACTTGCATCAACCTGGCAGCTGAAGATATCATTGCTACCTTCCCATACTACTGCTCTCAAAAAATCCAGGAGACGATCGAAATGATAAACAGATATTTACATAAGGACTGGGAGCTGTTGCCAGAGGAATTGAAAGACGCCTTCCGCCAAGCCGATACATCAGCAAAGTCAATCGTCCGGTTCCGGAAGCCCCGGGACCCTCCAGAGGTTGCACAGGTTGATTTTGAATGACGCACTGTGCAGACGTTCTAGGAGTGCTCCGGGACCGGCGAATGCAGCCTCAGCATACTCCCTTGTTCTCCCAGAAGCCTTGAAGCTGCTCCGGGAGATTCCTGTATCGCAATAGTGTACTCTGTAGCCACTTCTGTTGCCACAAAGGGTGCTCCAGGAGATTCCCGAAGCGCAGCAAAGTCTTCTGTGGCCACTTTTGAGCTCTCTTTGGAGCTGCGGTATGTTCTAGGATCACTCAGGAGTACCTGGATCTATTTCTTCATTTCCAGATGGAATCATGATGTGTCACCCATTTTCATATGTGCCTGTAGCATCGCATACATCTTTGGCATTCAACTACTGCAGCCTGCGGCTATCAACTAAAACGACATATATCCACGCTGCACCCCAGCAGCACCTCGATACGACCTTGA
This sequence comes from Wilcoxina mikolae CBS 423.85, assembly GCA_014904905.1. NCBI lineage: Eukaryota > Fungi > Ascomycota > Pezizomycetes > Pezizales > Pyronemataceae > Wilcoxina > Wilcoxina mikolae. Next base: position 74,566 of record MU122351.1, on the reverse strand, counting down.
CAAAAGAAATACAACCTTCGAGAAACATAACCTCCGAGAAACACAACCACCAAGAAATACAACCCCCGACAAACACAACCTCCAACAAACACAACCCCCGAGAAACACAACCTCCGAGAAACACAACCTCCGAGAAACACAACCCCCAAGAAACAAACTCACACTTGAATACAGCTGCCAGGTCCTCCGTTTCCTCTCCTGCTGCATCTGGTGCTATATAACGGGTCGAGTGCTTAGCACAGCTTGCAATTCTTGCATCCATATAGCTGCCCATATGCTCAATGATGGCCGCCTGGCAACCAGGACCAATGGAATTCCAGTGTCTCCGGCATCTCTCGTACAAGACTATATCAAACGTTGGTAGCCATTAACTACAGGCTCGAGGGGATGCACTGATGGCTGAATATCTCCCAGCGGAAGTCCTAAGAGGGTTCACTCTTCGTGCCTTTCTCATAGTCCCTCAAGATACAGTTGAGTGGGGTCGCAGCGAAGCAAATCAATTAGGGCCTCACTTGCTTGTCCCACATTTGTTGCAATACTCTTGTCTGCCGGGGTAGGTGTTGGAAGCGAAGAAATGAGCAAAGATCAGCGTTACGGACTCGCTTCTCGCAAACCACCGGACTTCCTTCGTACCGTTCGGGTGATCTTCCCATATCCCAATCCAAGAGTCATTATTCAGCAAAGCGGCCACCTGCTGCAGACACAGAAGCTTCTCTTCTATCTTCAACAAATACAGTGAAGTCACCATAAGCCTCGCTGTAGTGACTAGTCAACCTTGCATATCACTGATTTTCCCCCGCAACTGTATTGCATAGAGAATTAGTAATATCAAACTTTGAAACCCCGCGAATAATTCGGAAACTCACAATTCCACGTGTCAGGGCATCGATGTAATCCCCGCGTCCACCGGGGCTGTATATGCAGTTGGCAGAATATTATGAGCGTTGCCAAGCAGGTAATTGAGCCGCATGGCATACAAAACTCACAGAGCCGTATATAAAATACCAAGACCCTGGAATATCCTGCAGACAGAGTTCGTCACGATGTAGCCACACCCAGAGCCTAATTTGACTCGAATTGCTAGGCAAATATAAGAAAGAATCCATGGACATACTTGTTTGCTTGCTTTTTTGAAGTTTCGCTGGGCGGATAAGACGAAACCTGGACGAATAAATGTGATATCACTCGTTTCGTATGCCAAGACACGAGTTCAGAGTTCATCATACGACAGCACAGTATCTATTGGTGTTGCCTGGAGAGGACTATGCACTGCCAGAGATACCAGTGACACTTCTCGAATTTCATATGGCAGGTTCCGACTGTTTGTGACACCACACTGCATCATTATGTTGGAACTTGATGTCACTGCCATATGATAGGAACCCAAACTGACAGACTTCGACGCTTTGACCCAACATTCGCATGACGAGTGTGTCTCACTCTCAAGAAGTGGTTCAAACAACTCTCAGAGTCGTATAAAACATGAGGTGTATCTTTCAGGCTGGAAGGGAAGTGCCGATGACGCCGCACACCCAGTAAAGCTGCTTTTTAAGTATGATGTTTGTTATTACCAATGGTTTCAACTCTTCTGCCACTCCACACGATTCCAAGCACCTTGATAGCCCATTTTGCACTGAATATATACTGCTGTACACTCCTTCCATTTCAATTCTTCTCCATCATCTCTATCTACTCTATCTTTACCTATTTACCACTCTCATCATCATTTTTACACACATTAACCCTAACCCTGACCGACCCCTCATACACCTCATATACAGCCCAGAACGTTGCAATGCCACCCAAAAAGATCCCATCCACCCCCTCCAAAACTGATGCAATTAAGGATACTCTCCACAACAATGGTTTCGCGAAGCTGTTCATGGCCGAGTATATTCAGGGCCTTATTCAGATGTATGCCATTCATGGTGTCAAGGATGATGGCGCGATTGACTTGATGTATGATATCCTTTCTTTGGATCCAGTCACTACAAGGCACTTTGCACAGTTTTAGGGGATGTGGAAGTATCGGACATCGACTCAACTACGATACATGGAATGGTGGAGTGTATTCCAGATGTTTCTCCGAGACTGTTTCGATAACACTCGGGTGCAGATGAACCGATATGACAAAGAAACCCCACCTTTACCTACCGATACCGACCCCGACTCCGACGACTGTGACGACTTTGACGACTGCGACTACCCCAAACGTGGCAAGGACGATGTCAAGAAAGACACCTGGTATCCCGGGACACCGGAGCTGCAGCCACCCTCCCACAAACATGCAATGCCACTGATCGTCATTTCTTCTGCCCTCCAGCAGAAACGAAAACTCGATGTGATCTCCACCAATGCCGTCCCTACTAGCCCAGCACATATATACCCCTTTAGAGTTTACATTGTCGACCCTGAATGCCAAGGCCCAGAATGCTACGACCGTTGGAATGACATCTTCGTTCACCACAGCTCGAATAGATGGCATCTCTCACGAGTCAAGAAGCTCTCCGCAAAGGCCGCACACCATGCCGTGAGTCACCGATGTCCTTGCAGAGATATCAGTTGTATTCTTGGGTATCTAGTCATGCCTGGCGAAACCTCTCTGCAGCCATGCAATGCGACTCGACTCAATGGCAACGACTCTGTGGCCACAATCTTTTCCGTTACAGCTTTCAACCCTCTCATCATTGTGGCTGTTCTGAAGGCAATGTGAGCTACTCCACCTCCACCACAACCACCACCACTACAACCACGATCGTCTCCCCCGGAAATACCTGGTGCCTCTGAACCTGCCAAGAGCCTGATGCCTGCTCCCAGGTTCATTGTGATAAACCACTCGGCAATGACACACCCAGAGGTGACTGCAACTCACCACTTCGAGTGTGGCTCTCACCAGGATGTGTCATCGTCTGGGCTGGAGGAGTCAATGAGTGCCAGAGTTGCACGAATGGCGGAGACAGCACAAATTGTTGAGGTGACGCCGTGAGCGGTGGTGGAGTTACAGCAACAGTGGGAGGCGAGATCGCAAATGTGACAGGTTTTGGTGGAGGAAGAGGCAATGTGTGACGTTTCGTCGGTATCAGTGGGTGTTGACGAGTCGTCGAAGTCGGTGGCAATTGACACGCACCAAGATGTCTATGCCGGTATGAGCTTCACACAGCTCGAGGCGTCACGTTTGACACCATCATGGACTTGTCAGCAATTTGAGGGATGATTTTCGGTATGTCCAACTGTGTTGCAAATGACTAGCATACTGACGCACGTAGGTTTGCGTTTGGTGGTTGGCTTTACGTTTGGTGGTTGGGACAGATATGATTTTTGCATATTCTCTTGGAGTTGGGTGGAATCGTTTTTGCATTTTACAAAGATAATTGTAGTCTCGTTTGGGTTTTCTTGGCATTATTGGTATTTGATTGACTAATCGTACGTGACACGTTCGTGACAAGCTAATACGAAATCGTGTGAATCTGCCCCTTTATGTGAAAACATTTCAGGTGCAATGCTCAGCAATGTGTCCGTCCTTTTCCACACTGCATTACCCTTCGTCTACATTGCAATTGCACTCTTTTTTTGCATTTCTGACATTCCTGCTTTTCTGATATTCCTGCATTCTGAAAATAACCCGAACAACAAAGACACTGCACAAGGCCGCATCCTCAATTCCAAAAGCAGCACCGGCCACTCTTGCAGTTGTCCTCATAATACCACGTACAGCAAATGGCCATAAGAGGAAACTCACATTGCAGTATGACAAGCAGAAGCGAAAGCGGACGAAGGCTACAGCCTCACGTATCGAACGTTCAATTTCGATAACCCAGGTCTCCTCAGCATCTACACCCATTGTATCCACGCCAAATCCAGTCCTGAAACCATCGCTGCCCCCGCCGAATCAAGCCTCGATGTCGCCAGCACCCAGTGTCATTTGCAACTTCGGTATTCGTTCAGCGACGAACATTTGTCACCTCTGGAGTCCACACCCATCATCCTGGGCTTCACAACTCATCACATCGTCTCCGCCGAGGACACTGTTGACAGTGTCAGTCAGCAGTGAAACATAAGGCAGTCGAAGTCTCCTTGCACCAGGAGATCTTCAAGTTACTGCTGTACTTGAGACAATGCGTCGCATGATGGAGAAGCAACTGCTGAGCGAGACACCATTTCCAACTGAAGCTGAGTTTCTGCCGGTAGCTTATACAATTCCGAGAGTGTTAGATACCGACCAACATATCCAACACAAAATCCGTAGAGTATTCCTGGCCGAAGGCATGCAGGCAGGAAGGAGTTAATATTAGCTTCCAAGAACATCAGAAGGAGTGTCTCAATATAATTAGGTATCTCCCAGAATTGCATTTGCACTGACTAACTGGCCATATGTCAGATTAAAAACAGTTGCTATGCAGTCAGATCGCACATGATCAAGAAGGCCCGCGAGTGTGTAGGGAAACTATACAACTTGCACTGTTTCGATGATGTTGAGCGCTGCAGACACATTGACCTAATTCTTTCAGATTGTACATTCGTTGTGCGTCAATGCGATCGTACGAAGGAATCTGATGTTAGTTCAACCTGATGTGAGTTCTGTCTGCAACCTGTAGTGTCGCTAACACTACCAGGAATGAGCTTGCTACTTTCTTGCTGAGGACATTCCACAATTTCTATGTATAAATTTCTTTGAATGAATTCCCAAACGCGGCAGGTATTCAGCGGGCTTCCATGAATGGATTCGGCAACAGAAACCCCCGGCACTGATTTTGTTAACATGTACGGCATTGTATCACGCACTGACAGAGCAACAAAGAAATGAAGGTTCAGCTCCAACCAAGGTTGCAATCGATGACCTCGAAATCCGGCGCAAAAGGTCCAAGTGGGAGTACTACTTCAATCGAGATAATGACGGTGGTAAGTATGACTGTACAGCCTTCACAATGTATGCAATTGTTCTAACAATTTGCAGAGACTTACACTGATCTCATGAATATATGGAACGATCTCCCATCTCCATTGAGACAGAAGGGAATCAAGTCCATAAGGGCGACTCTCAACAACCTCATTCTACACGAGAAAGGAGCCAATAACATGCAACCCGCTACCTAGCCTCGTCAAGTGATATTAAACAAAACTGCGATGGAAGCCCTGATGATGGATCTGGACATTGAGACTCCGATCATTGCTAGGATCCGCATTCCCGTTGCTAAACATTTATCTTTCGATGCTGAGGATGAAATGGACGATGGCGGCAAAGATGGCGACAATGATAGCTACAATGAGCATGATGACATTCACAGTACCAGGAGTCATGCTCATCGACATCGTGGTCTCCAGCTGGATGATGAAAAGGTTGAGAATGGGGAAGATGAGGATGATGATAATGTCGAGAATGAGGAGGATGAGAATGAGAATGAGAATGATAATGAGAATAAGGACATGTACAAGGGTGTAGAGTCGGAGTCGGTGGATGACTGCGAAGGAGAGAGTAGTTTAGAGGATGTGCTTCAAGCTGGCTGTGACGTGTAGCATCGTGTTTAGAACGTTTAACTGTATATATTCGAGCTTAATATCAAACATCGTCATCAGTAACGTCACTGCACTGTATCCATCGCCCGAGATGTGAATGCAATTCAGGGCATCGTACAGACGTTGCATGCTGTGAACATTGCGTTATGTTACGGTGTACATTGCACTCATACGTTATATGAGTAGTGTTGAAGATCAAAAGGTGTGCACACTACATGGCTGCGACAGTAAGGATTATGTGCACTGTATCGCTGCGACAGTAAGGAATGCTGCGTCAGGAGGTGTAAGCGCAATGCCAGGGGTTGTGTATACACACGTGCAGAGTCACTACACGACGAGGCTCAAGAAATTTCGCCTGAAGCGTCTGATGTGCGCTAAATGTTCCGGCGTCCGGTGCGCGACTTGGTTCTTTTCCCGATGTTAGCCCGCTTGAAGTCGGAAGCCGAAGCAGATACCTTGGCAGCCGGGCTGGAGGAGACCTACCGCACCCTGAGAGAAGACCTGTTGGAAGCTCAAGTCCGGCAGACGAAGTACGCCGGCGGCAAGGAAATGACACTCAAGGTCGGGGATAAGGTCTGGCTTTCAACTCGGAATATCAAGACGAAGAAAACGTCCAAAAGGTTGGATGTAATAAAGTATATGTTGGCATACTATACCACTTGGCCAAAAGGCAACTATGACACCACTTGTGTCATCCAACAACCCCTTATAACCGGTACTTCCTCTGTGGCCTTTACATTGGATTACAAGCGTGTCGGGCCATACACGATGTGTAACGTCATCAATAACAATGCTTACAGATTACACTTGCCAAAGACGATGCGTATACACAACGTGTTCCACGTTCCGGTGCTTGATAAATACTCGCCACCCGCCATCGGCCAGCTGCCATCAGAACCGCAACCGATGATTGTCGATGATACAGACGAGTCGGAGGTCGATCAGATTCTCGATTCCAAGCGGCGCCACCGGAAGATCCACTACCTCGTTCAGTGGGCCTATTACAACTACCTACACACGAGCTGGGAGCCGGCAGAGAATCTAGAGAATGCTCAAGAACTAGTCGACGAATTCCATGGGGAGCATCCAATAAAACGACGGCCATAATCGATGTCCTCACCACGGACGGTTCAGAGGTGGACTTGAAGGATCTAGGGTCAATTGGACGTTCCTTTCTCTTCTCTTCATTTCTTATGGATCTGAGCCCTGTATAAGTGTTGTCGGCACCGGATATACCACCTACCACTGAAGGTGGATTTTCCCGTGTACAGAATGCGCCGTAAGGCCGCCGCGATGGCACTGATCGGTCGTGGGACTTATGCAGACGTACGAAGGTGTACGCACTGTATCTTATCTTTCTTCATGTATATATGTTGCAGCCCAGGGGGTCTTCTAATAAAGAGGGGGATGATGTAATGGCGGTGCCAGGTGCACTTGGCCCTCATAAGTATACTTGGCTCCCATGCGCACTTGCATCAGCAAAAACTAATTTCCTTACCGAGACAGTACAGTACGGTCGATACCGTTCTGAACGTTCTAAGCGTCACTGAAACTTGACCCCGTGCTGCCACCCTCACCATACAAAATTCGTACTCCAAGCATTTCAAATAGTTGTCGCCAAGTTGGCAACTCACGTAACAACACTCATTGTCAATTGTTAAGGTTCTCGCTTAAGATTTAGTTCCCACTTATCCTGATCTCATGATAATATCACATATTATTGTACGCAATGCCATATTTCGTCGTCAGAGCTGCACATTTCGCAATGCTATGTCTAATATTTACTAATATACAAATTTCTTCCACGTATAAAAGTGATCGACTTATACAATATGCGCAACGACAATTTCAAGTGTCATATCTACTCATACAATACATTGAACGCATCTAAGTCAATAGTATTATTTAAAAACCATCGACTATTATCTGGATCAGAAGAAAATGGAAGCATATGGGCTGCACACTGAATCATGTGTAAAGGGATGACATACGTCGATTCAACACCAAAAAGGGGTTTTCGACGATAACTACCGTCCTCCAAAGGTAATGTAGGTGTCTGATCTCGCAGCTCAACAATCACCATCCCCAGAACCTCATGCATTGGACCTGCAACCATTGTGGTGACAAGGGCCAAAAGTGATCGTTGATTTGACTCCGTATCCTCAATGACGAAAAGACATCGTAGTCTCGCTGGAATTCGTCCTCTAGTCGACCTGAACTGTCCCTGTGTTCCATCCCAGAGTAAAACTGTATCATTTTGGGGAGGCTTATGCTTCCTCCATTGGTTGGTTCCAGTGCATCGTACAATGTGAATCATCTGCTTGTCGCCTTGAAATGATGTCACTGGAATGGCTGCGGAATCATAACGACTGTATTTTGCGTTTTGTAGATGACGAAATTCTTCGTCGTTATCGACATATCCGGTGTAGTTATCATTTCTTTTGAAACACCATGCGATGTGATTTTGAAGTTCCCCTTTTGGCATTCCACACCAGAATGAGAGGTCTGCTAGAGACTTGATTTCTGGCCGGTGATTTTTCATCATTCGAATTGCTGGAGACGTGGGAAATAAATTTTGGTTTTCATGACAACATTTTTCGGTGTTGAGATTTAGATCTTTGAATTGGAACACCTCGTTCCGGGCTTTCGTGCGCAAAATCAGGAAAGATGGCTCATGGCGGTTTGATCGTCGGTACGCATCTTTCAAGTCCATCATCGACCTTTCCGGTAGTTCAGAGCTTACATTTGATAATTGCCCTAGGTGACGTATGTGATCTGAAAAGTGGTTCAACAGATGCATCTTGACAAAGTTGAAGTCAGACTCATCACTCAAGTGCGACGCTATTAGTGTTGGCAACGAAGCGGATCGGTTCGTCACGGATCGCACCAGGGCGCGGTTCGATCCGGATTCGATCCGAGATTTGGACGAAGTTCCGAGGTTTGTCCGAATCGGTTCGCCAACCATCTATTTTCGAACGATAATAGGTAAGCCAGTTCTTGTCCGATCGGCTCGAGTATTATCGCATCTTGTAGCGGGAGAAGTTAGCTACAAGATGCAACAAAAATCGAGCCGATCGGACAAGAACTCGCTTACTTATTTTTGTTCGCAATTGTCGGTCGAAATAGTGGGATTTGAGGCGAAAGGCTTGGCAAGGATCCGGTTCACACGGTCCAAATCGGTTCCTCAATTGCACGAACCCTGGGCAGTTCGTTGCCAACACTAGACGCTATTTCTGAATGGATTTGAATTTTGTCCTCGTCGATGCGATGACGTTTTGCCGCTGCGGAAAGACGTGACCATGCAGGATCATTCTCGCGCTCATATTGCATATCGATGGCGAGCTGCTTTCGCAGAGCTTCGGCAACCTTCTTGGTTGACTTTTTGGCACAAAAACGACTAAAGATGTCTTTGTGACGATGAAATTCACTGAGATAGTCTTCCATATATTTGATTGTTGCATCGGTATGGTTGTGATACTGAGTCATGAGGTGAAAGTAGATGAGGTTTTTGACACAGAGCATGGCGGATTTGAATGGACCTTGCTGCTCCGAAGAAGGATCGAAAAGCGTTGTCGCGACAATGGGAACAATAACACGGTCTAATGCTTTCATCTCTTTGCCACTCCATTGTGTCACGGCTGTCTAGGGCTTATTGAATCGTACAAATCCTGGATAATGAGGCATTATTGCCCAAAGATCATTGAATCGGTCAATTCGTTTGTGAAACTCCAAAAATGGCACTATCCACTCCATCAAATGCTTCAGAATACCGGGATAGTTAGTGTGTAAAACATCAGGAACGATCAATGTATGGAAAGAAATGCATTTCATTTTCCAAAAGACGCCTTCCGTAGTCGCTACGCCTCTTACCATGAGATAATCACGTACATGGTTTTGGTCTTGATTATCGAATCGTGTGGCTTGAATCATTTTTCGAAAATATAGTCGATAATCACGGCGTAGCCAGGTAGATTAATTGCCCTTCTCCAAACGACGATTTCGGGACTTCACACACCGGGCAACCTGGCTGTTTAATTGCATGGAGGTGAATATTTTCAAAGTAATTGGCCGTCCAAGCACAGATGATTGGAATGCATTGTCGCATTATTCCGTCAGCACAGAGCATGGGTTTTCCTTTCTCGAAAACAGCGTCGAGAGGACGAAAAATAATCTCAAAAACCCGTCTAAGTACTTCCCGATTGTATTCTTGTTGCTCTTTGATGGCGGCTGTTTTTCCACGACCACGGTGATGATACTTCGGAGGTACTGGAAGCAGGGCGATGACTATACTGGCAAGGCTCGAAGGCTTTGATCGAATCATCGAATTAATGTTTCCAAGACTGAGGTAGATCGGCCTTTCCTTTTTATCGCCAGAATAGTTGGTCAAATGCGTTTGATCAGAGCTGCAAAAGATCAGAACAATAGTGGAGCCGACAGGCTTTTTCAACTAGGAAGAACATTTAATTATGACGACGCATCGACGAAATAAAAACTCATACCTGCTCATTCCACCACCAATCGCATGTGTGAACTTCAGAGTATACTCTCTCCCCCAATTCATTATAATCCTTAATCGGTGCATATACCATATGCTCTATAAATGCAGATTGTTGGAGTAGAAATTCGATGCAGTGAACGGGGTCTCGATAGTAAAAACGCGTCTTTCCGTCGTCGCGTAGCGCTTCTGAATTGACAGGACCTGTATAACTGACTTTACCAGATTTCCATGAGTCAATTCCAAGTGCATAGGTCATTTCATCGATTTTAGTGTACAGAGTATATGCAGATGTGAAGTTCATATTTACCCCCTGAAGCTTCATCAGCTCATCGATGGCAACCCTACTCAGTTTGTGCTTGACACACCAGTGTGCCAAACGGTATTCTTGCTCACAAGAAAACGGTGCCCATTGGTTGATTTTGTCGTCCAAAATGTCGAAATCACCATCTATTGCCTTTCCGGCTTCACGCGAGTCCAATGTCATCGATGGTAGTTCATTCGACTCGAAAGTCAGCTGTAGTGGATCTGTATAGCCATTCTCATCGTCCTCACTTGAAGAATCGTCGTCGGAAAGTTGAATCGGGTCATATGGACATAGAGATAAATAGTCTGGAAGTAGGATATCATTATCGGCGGTAATTGTGTATCCTTCGTCTGGAATCTGCTCCAGAGGCACGTAATTTACCCTCTCTGAATGGTGATGTCGAAGGTGATTAATGTATACACCAGTGTAATGGTAAACTTTATTGCAATAATTGCAAAGTGTACAATTAATCGAACTCATTGGATATATATTTTCGTCGTCGCAAAGACGAGATGTGTAGTAGAGAAAATAAGTGCTTGTTTTGGGCGGTGATATCCGGTAAAACCCCTAACCTCATGTTTCCTTTTTCGGGGAAAGGGGTCCTATCGCACTTTGGTTTCATCCTCATCAGCCGAGTGCAATCATCAATTGTCTTACAGTTATCGCAACTTGGGAATCTGTAGAAATACTTTGCATATGATAGACGTCGATTCTGCGCATCACGACGATCTCCTCGATACTAAACTCAGCGTTCCCACGGCAGGTAACTGTCCCCTGGATACTGCATTTCGTACCTGACCTGAACTCGTGGCAAATGGGTTTCAACTTGACCGAGTAGGTTCTACGTCATGGCGGGGCAGAATCATTGCGCGGTGTCTGGCGGGGAGGTAGACGTCTAACAATTAGATATTCGTCGACGAGACGCCGATTTGAATGTTTGACACATCGAAATTGACATTTGAACGTGGAAATGCCTCAATTCTTTGCCGCCACAGACCAGGATTCCGGAAGTCAACTTCACCTAGTCAGCTCGATTACTATGGGACGACCGAGAAGAACTATATAATACTCCCATCTTCCGCCCGCCCTCCATTCTGCTTCTCATCACCTTTTCCTCCTTATTCCTCCATATCATCATTACCTTAATCTCATTTCAAGTTGATATCGCCAACGTTCAATTCCATCTTTGCAACCCTCGCTACCCATCTCTATTGTTTCGTATAAATTTAGTACCCATTCTCAACATAAATTCTTTTGCCCTGTTCGAACGATGAACTTCATCGTTGGACATACTAACTTTGTCTAGATGCCGATTCAACAACTCAAAGTATGGGCCGCGAAAAAGGGTATCGGGGAATCTAATTGGACATTGGAAGAATTGGGGCTCTACGAAGAGAAGGGAACAACAGGCAAGAAGGCCAATCACGTCAGAGAGTCGATTTTTAGCATCGCTTCGAGCCTTGGTATCTGCGGCAAAAAGGAAGCAAGCAAAGCCGAATGGTACAGCATGATCAAACAATGCATCAAATCAATCCCCGATTTAGCTGGTCAGAGAGCGCGATTTCGTCGATTGGAAGTGGATCCTAGTGCCAATAATGTCGATGGAAGAAAATGCAAAATCGCCATTGACGACCTTGCGGAAATGGCCATCAGGAGGAGGAAGTGCAGATCGCCAGTGGAGATTACACCAAAGAGAAAGCGAAACGTCGAATGAGGTATGTTCTGCGTCGTCGTGATCACTTTTTCAAAGCTGATAAAATTAAATAGTGATGAGTACATAACGCCAATCAAGCGTCGACGTCCAGTGACCCCTCCCGATGAGGAAGTGTTCAATTATACCATTGTATACGTCGATCCCGTCACGGCACAGAAATGCGATGGAGAAAAGAACTTCCGATGGCAATGGCCCAATAAGGATGACCTTTCGTTGTTTACAGTGCTTACGAGCGTCATCGAGGCTACGATATTGGCCGTTGTAAAGATGGTGAATGAAGGGATGCCTGATCCCTCATGGAGAATCCGGGAATTGTGGGGCGTCAGATGTGAGCCGGCCGACGATGAAGGACCGCGAGTTGGAGATGTGGCTCCCATATTTAATGACAATACAACACTTGCATGACTTCGATTAACGACCAATTTGGAAGCCCGAACACTTTATTGCGTTCTACTGCGAAACGACGAGGTTCCGAATACTCCAATGCTTGCGGGAAGGTCATTCCTACCACTCGACGAAATCCTTCCTCAGGAGGAAGAGATGATCGACGACATAGGCGAAGAATCCGACGACGAATTGGCATCTTCCAGACCCAGACCTCGCAGCCTTCCATCGTCCCTAGCGAATCTCATGGCCAGGGATAAACTTATCCAGAGGAGGCTTATTTGTCAAAAATGATATTTTACGATTATTCAGAACAGGGGCCGCGCCATTTGGAGTGACGACTATTTACCCCCGGATCCGGAGGAGGAAAGCGTCAATTGGCTGCGCGACCATAAGTATTTGGTCAACCCTCCATCTCCAGGTTCGGAAGCCCATCTGAAGCCTAATGAAAAGCGAAAGAAAACCTGAGACGATGGAAATTGTCGTTGGCAATTTTCTTCGGGATTTGACTGGGAATGGATTTTTGCTTGGGTCATAATTTGCTTGGTTTTTGCTTGGGATTTGTTTACTTTTGTTTGGTTTGGTTTTTGCTAGGGTTTATTTTGGGGTAATTGGGTAGCAATGGAATAGGTTTTCTTTTGCGGTGTTTGTGTAGTTTGAATTACGATATTCGTTGTCACCTCGACATTTTCAATTGTAAGCTTAAATGCTCCAGGATATAATTTTTGGTGTCCGCAATTTAGTGTCTGCGCTACACCCAATGGGATTTCAGATGCTAATTGAGGTTCATACGATGATTGCCATTTCCAGCTACCTTGCCAATGTGCTCAAGCACTAATGCACTTTTCAAATCTAATTTTGGTTGTCGAAACAACAAATTCCGTGGTCTATACCATAAATGTACACTACGCTCCATTGCCTATCCCGTAAACATACACCACACGCTGGTGCTCTCGGTGTTTCAACCCTAATCTGGTCAGCGGTGTGCAGCCCAATGTTCCTGACGACGATTTTCGCTTTTTAGACGAATGAAAATTCAGTAGACTAACCTCTTTTCAAGCGATGGTACGTATTCTGATGGGAGCGGCCAATATCAGGATGGGTAGCTCGGTCCACCATATTGGTTGATCTACGATAAAGAACGTCCATCCGACGACTATTATCATCTTATCTTTTACAGTTTTCATACACTCTGTATCTGGTTTAATCTATGCTCTTTATATTTCATTTATTCTTTCGTTATTACACACTCCTTTCCAATCAAATGACTCGTAGGCGCAAGCATTCTCCACCTCCATCCAATTTCAATCATCGACCATCCAGACAAGACGATGATGCCGATAACAAGCTCTCAGAAATTCCTGATACGTACCATTATCGCCGCCTTAACGACGAAAATGCACAATTCTCCTCTCAAAGATGTACTAGCAAGCACTCTGCTCTTCGCCAACTAACTCCTCCTTGCACCCAACCTCACGCCCCGAGTCGACGAGAGGTCCATATTGAAATCGATGATGATTATGAGGAGGAGCAAAGGATTCCCGAGATTTCTCGCAAGAAGGTATGGACTCTGATAATGAGACGACGATTTTCGTATTCTAATCATTATTATAGCGCATGACACCTAAGGAAAGGGGTGAGCACTGTGTGGTCTTGAAAGAGCTTTGGGAGGAGTGGAACCTATTGACGAGGTGACAGGACAAATAGTTGGAGCAGAATACGGTATCCAACAGACGCTTTCCGGTGTCGAATCATTGGTTCTTGCCGAAGTGCAGCCCATCGCCGGCAGATATGCAATGTTCAATAACCCTTTCGCCACTAATGCTGTCAAGACCACCCAGATCCACTCGTGGTGGTATCATTATGTCACAAAAGTCGATCCGGCAATGAGAAACACCGACCCTCCTCGTGCATACATTTCGGTGGTATTTATTTCATCCTCTCTACGACGATTTTAGTCTGACAAGATATTAAGGCCCTGGGCAAGATTATCTCCTCACGCTCGGCAATGGTCAATAAGTGCAAGGAGAAGGTGGATTCCTTGTATGGCTTCAGAACAATGGACCAGGATGGAGTCAAACAACGCGTCGCACACCTCCTCGATCGAGACCGATTCACATGCCCTGAGCGGAAGAGAACGGTATGTCTTTAAACAATGTCGAAATATGTCGTCTAATATATCTTTTTAGGATTGCAAGTATCGTTTCACGGCGACCGAAATTGTGGACCTACTTTATGAGACATACTTTGCAGGAGTAACACAATTGGGAATGAAAGACTGTCGAATGATCGATATGATCAATTCGACGTTCATTGTACTTGCTCCGACCGCGATTCACCATTGCCTTGGAGCATGGAAAACCTGGGAATACAAGGCACCGGCTGAGGTTGGTCCCGGTGGGGGTGCACATCGTGAGATCACATTCAACCATATTTGCTTATGAATACTAACTGTCGCTGCATAGTTGTATTTCATCGTCTCGAAGCCGAGTTCCTTTCTACCTCACCCGAGGTTCAAACCAAGACGATCGAAGACGTCAAAATGATGATTCGTCGAAGGCAGAGATGGACAGGAGTTGTCGAGGTGAATGCATCAATGCCGTACAATGACCAGGGAGTACA
>MU122351.1:29512-59225 GCA_014904905.1 Wilcoxina mikolae CBS 423.85 | reverse complement strand
GGAGGGAATATACATAATGGAGAGGTGACACTTATTTTGGTCTTCGCGATATGGTTTTTTGGTTCTTAAGATCGTTGTATTTCTTTTTCACAATCATTGTACGGACACTTGTAATCTTTAGTATCGTAATTGTCATCGGTCAGTAAGCACTATATAAAATTAAGGGTTTACTGAAAACATATTTGCGACGACCATTTGTGATGTCAACTCGTGAGAATTAACAACAATTATTATCATGAGAATAGTTACTAACTTAAATCAAATGAACAGCCTTATCAATTTGAGTAAGTTGAGGAAGACTACTATCGTGAGTTTGGAAAATTAAGAGAGCGTAAGGGATGGCCATACAAAGTAAAAGGGGTTTGAATACAGCCAATGAAGGCGTATTTCAAACATCTCGATGACGAAGACAAGACGATGGTTTTTCGCCTCAAATGGGGTCACCACCCCATTTGAGCCCATGGTATTTGACTTCACCAAAGTGTTGACGAAAGTAGCATGGAGAGTTCACGGAAATAAAAGCACAACCGGAGCTCGCTCATTAAAGAATACCAAAAGCTTCAGAACGTCATCGCTACGATGCAACTCGAAGGCCCATTCTCGCCAACGCCCATATTGTGTTTCGGCCTTCATGGGCGCAGCACGTTGAATAAGCTTAATCAACAAAAATCTGTTTTTGCTGATGCAGCCCTCGCAAGTGCACTTGGCTGCCGAGGCCGGGTAAGTACCCTTCATAGATAATCACCTCGCGAAGTGCTTTTGGCACGCTAGCGATTATCTTACCTACATACTGTACAATTGATATCTTTATCACTGATTCCCAGTTGCAACCATATCTACATATATCTATCCATTCCAGGACGTACGTCCTTACAATGTTTTGAAATAATATTTCCTGGCGGTTCTTGTGGACTGATTGGGAACTGATATCCTACAGATATCAGAATCCACAGTGGATTGCTTCTGTTGATATTTGTCTTGTTGCCTACCGCTCACCCTTGCCGATCCAGATTGGAACTCAGCAGCTGCTTCTCAGTTGAAATACTGATCAATGTCTTCAGACTTGCAGTTTGTTCTTCAGGACTCAACTCATGTTGTAGTTCAGACTTCATACCCATGCAATCCATTTTGTGTAACATCTTAGGATCCTGTTTTTCGGCCCGTTCGACTTTCTGCCATAAGTTACGAAACCGATTGGCTTATACACAATATAACTGGTCCTGGTTATGGAACTCCTGGTCGAACTCTCGGTAGGTCTGTATGGCTGCGTTCACCACAATGTCGGGGTCACCATATATCTTTTGACTTTGCTCAATGGAGAGAATAAAATTATTCATAGCAGGATGGTTCAGACTGTATCATATTTGCCCCAAGTAACTGATTCCTCCATAATCATTTTTCATTATGAAGGATCATTGTTGCCACTTCAACTACCAAGTAGGTTCAAGATATATGGAACTTGATCAGGTAGGCTGTTTGGAAAATAATGGTGGTGTGAATCAAAGTTCCCATAGAGGACACTGATAAAGTTATCCAATTCAGAGGTGCCTTCACAGTATAGTTCAGGATTGACCATCTTGAAGATCCTGTATTTATCACATTGCAGCTCAGCAATCTATTACCTAGTAGCCTCCCATTTCCGAGCTACTTCTCAATCTCGACCGCATTCTGCTCGTTTGGCAGATCTCGTATCACATTTAGCCCATTTTTCTGCTCGCATTTCAACTTGTTGTTTGAAATGAATCATGAGCATCAATTGAGTCTGAATAGCCCTGTCGTACTGATCATCTTCGGTAATCTTCGATAAGAAATCGTTATCATCATCGTTCCTTTCTCATTTGTTTTCCTTCTAAGGGTTGATATTATCGTGATTGGGATTGGGATTTCTATCGTCAGGATTCAGATTGTCATTGTTGGGTTTCAGATATCCAGCATCCGAATTATGATGCTTGTTATCGGCATTGTAATTGTTATTAATTACAGTATTCTCTTCGACTGGAGCCTATTGACTACTGGTTACCGATACCTGTGCAGTTTCCTTGCTCACACAATTGTCAATAACGTTCAATTGACCTCTAATCGACTTGTTTGGACTTATTCAGTTGCAATTATATGTAATTGACTAATCAACAGTTGTGTACATGTCGCAATGTGTCAAGAAAGTAATGAATTCATGAAATCCCTTGAACGTAAGATATTTGGAGGCAGAAGGGCAGTCATAGTATAAGGGGTTACATCCTTGAATGGATGGATATTCGTAGATACGATTGCAAACAGAACAGCTGATCAAGTGTGAAGGCATACATCCTTGTACGTATACATATGAGTGTAGATACGGTTGCACCCGTGGATTCGAGAATAAGATAGGTAGGTAGATTCAATAGGTGAGGTTATCAATAGCGCGCAAGGGTACTCGCACGAGCTGACTATATACTGGCCAGATGGGTGGTTACCCTGCCATAGGCCGGCCGCTATTACATTATCCCCCTCTTTATCTGTAGACCTCCTGGGCTGCATACCTGCAAAAGAAGAGAAGAAGAAATCCAAGCGTGTACGCCCTCGTACGGTCTCGTAAATCCCGCTGCCGATTGGTACCGCTTGAGGGTGACCTTTCGGTGTATCCGGCACACGGGGAAAGTCCCCCTCTAGTGGTAGGTGGTAAAACCTGTGTCGACGCCATTTGTACCGGGCCGAGATCCAATAAGAAGACATGATCAGGAAATATCAAATTGACTCCTGTAACCTCCAGATCTCCATGTCTCCATATGCAAGTCCTCGGCATACCGTAACTTTCATCATCCAGGTTCAGAGGTGTGAATCGGCATCGTAAGTCATTGACCGATTCGAAGTTCTCGTCACGTATCGATTGTATGCGGTTTGTCGATTATCTAACTCGTGAGCATCCAAGAGAAGATAGAACTTACACTGTAATCAATCAAGTGGGCTTAGCTCTCGCAAAGCTTGTGCCCTCGGTAGTCTTTCCCCATAAGTGCACTTCCGTGCTTATATAATCATTCTGCGTAGGTGCACTTCAGAGCTTCCGATCAGATTGTAGGAAGGCAATCGTCAAGTGCACTTCAGAGCTTCTGCTCAGTTCGGAGAAAGGCAATGGTCAAGTGCGCTTCAGATCGTAGGAAGGTAATCGTCAAGTGCACTTCAAATCGTAGGCAGGTAATCGTCAAGTGCACTTCAGAGCTTCCGCTCAGATCGTAGGAAGGTGATCGTCAAGTGCACTTCACATCTTCCGCTCAGATCATGTTCGCTTGAAATCCGGATTGTGGGTACGGTCATCACACCAACCATCGTAGACTACTCTTCGCTTTGTCTTTCGACTTCAGTTACCCTCCGAATGTGGCGCTTCGACCTTGCCCTTTGACCTTCGACTCTCCTTCGCAGACATCACCACCTGCCCATCAATCCAGGGTGGAGATGAATGCCGGTTGGTATAGCAGTAGCCCGAGTCTCCTGAGTAGCCTCGAGACCATAAGGTACTCCAAACAATGAACTGAGATGCTCGTCTTACTTCGTCTTTGGGTCTTATTTCATCTTTGGATCTTATTTGGTCTACAGTTTCCTTCCGTCTTTCAACTTCACGTTGAGCTCACGTGTATCGGCGCGTCAAAAAAAGGGGTAATGCGACCTGTTGGATATTTTGAGGTAATCTCTCATCGATTCGTACAATTTCTTGAGGGTAGATCACGTGTGTGATTTCTCAATGATAGATAGCGAGTAGTAACACGTCGAAAAGGGGTAATTCACAAAATCGGGTGAGCGAAACGTATCCAATTACTAAAGATCGATAACAGTGTAAAGGTGTATGTCCTCATACGTATGAATATTGGTGTAGATACGGTTGCACGCGGGAATTCGAAAATAAGATGGGTAGGTGGGTTCAATAGATAAGGTTATCGATAGCGTGCAAGGGCCCTCGCACGAGCTGACTATATACTGGGTGGATGTGCAGTTACCCTGCCATAGGCCGGCCATCATTACATCAAGAAGATATCAATTATAGAGTAAGGTAAGTAACATAATTGCTAGCATGGAAAAAGCAGTTTCCGAGGTGATTATATATAAAGGATAGTTATCCAGCCTTGGCAGCCAAGTGCACCTGTGAGCCAAGTATACCTGGTACCACCATTATATTGTCTGAAGAAGTATTATTGGATCCAATCTTCTATTTGATTTGTTTCCACTCATCCACTCCCTTTGTCGTTCAATATCATCAAAAACACTTCCTTCCATTTCATTTCTAGCTCGGCAAAATTGACATTGATACAATCTCAAGTTCTGATTTGTTAGAAATCTCTTGAACAATTAACAATAAATTGCAATACCTTTTGTTGTAGCAAAATTTATTATTTTCTCCATAGTCTGGACTATTTA
This sequence comes from Wilcoxina mikolae CBS 423.85, assembly GCA_014904905.1. Taxonomy (NCBI): domain Eukaryota; kingdom Fungi; phylum Ascomycota; class Pezizomycetes; order Pezizales; family Pyronemataceae; genus Wilcoxina; species Wilcoxina mikolae. The sequence goes on along the minus strand of MU122351.1, from coordinate 54,839 downwards.
CTCATCATTGGCAATATTTCTCACCTCCACTAGAACTGGAACTCTAATATCACTGTTACCAGGAGTTATATAAACATGTATTCCAAAAGAATTGATTTCAGCTCCTACTCTGCCAGTTCTACGTCTATCTCTCCCTCTATCAGCTCCACCTCTATGTACTCTTCTGGCTTATCTACCGCTATCCTCTCCTTCTCCACCTGTAGTTCCCCCTCCATGTATTTCTCCATCCTCTCCTTCACTTCTACCTGCACTCTCATCTCTCCCAACTCCTTTATCTGCTCTCCCCTTCAGCCCCCCTTCCTCTCTCACCTCCAGTCCTACCTCCTTTTTCATCCATACAACCACCTCTACTGAACTCAAACATCAACATGACAGTAATAATGAAGAATTGATATCAACAGTCATAACAATAATAATCATGAGAGAGGTATTAAATTTGCCATGCCAGTTAACTAAAATCTAGTCTTGACTAACTAAAATCTTTTGGTGCGGTTGCCAGATTTGATATTGCGCCACCAAATCAGTGGGTACTAGCGTGGTTGCCATGTAACTTAAAAAACACTCCCAAAAACCCAGATTTTAGACCAGACTGCTACGCAAGTAAGCAGTTCGAGACTATGCGTTCATGCCCCTAACAAGGAGGCTGGGCCGTATGTATGAGGTGCTGCATCCGAAATCGGTCCGCTTAGCATGTAGAGTACTGGGGTGTTACTCGAATGGGCTCAATGTGAATGCCAAGCCTTTTCGTATTTTTTCAGGGTCCACCTCCCCACTTCATCAACTAACTCCATCCTCAGAAGATAGTAAAGAGAGACAAAGTTGCTTAACCCATGAAGGGGACACAGACAGGACCTTTTTATTTATTTGTTTGTCTATGGATGTCAGTCTTGGAACAAATTAGTCTTGGCATTCGGGTAGAGCCCCATTCGAGTAACACCCCAGTATTCTATTACTGAACGCAATCCTGCCATCACGCAAAGTTAGATAGGTAGTTACATGCAGTCGCTAGCAATTCTCTAGTGTCCCTCGAGCTTCTGGTGATACTACTCCTTGCCTATCTGTCAATATGCCTACACCTCAGAATACCAGGACGTTGCGTTTCGTTCTTTTAACTTTCTTTGTATGTTCCATCCGCTGCATCCAGCGCTTTCCTTTCTATCTCATTCGCACTATATTTTAACAGGGTGATCTATGGCAGTCCCTCATTATCCTATACAAGATATATTCCAGCAGCTACGACACTAGACATTCTAATCTAGATACGTCTAGGATTGCTGTCGAGCAAATTCAATACACGAACGACCGTCCAAACCTGTCATCAAACGAGGACTCATCCGCCGCAGGGAAGGACATAGCCACTTTCCCCACCAATTCACTCCTAGGCGGGCGCGCTAACGCCACCTTTGTGACACTTGCGCGTAACAGCGACATCTGGGAGATCGCTAAGTCGATTCGACATGTGGAGGATCGTTTCAATCGAAAATTCAATTACGATTGGGTATTCCTGAACGACAAACCATTTGACGAACAGTTTAGAAAGGTAACCAGTAGTCTGGTGAGCGGGAAAGCGAAATATGGACTTATTCCTCCGGAACACTGGAGCTTTCCGGATCACATTGACCAGAAGAAGGCGCAGAAAGTTCGCGAGGACATGGTATGCCTATAGTTTACGCTTGCCCCTAAACATTTTCTAACGGATTAATATATAGGCTGCAAAAGGTGTCATCTATGGAGACTCAGTCTCTTATAGGCACATGTGCCGTTTCGAATCTGGATTTTTCTTCCAGCATGAGCTTATGAAAGAATATGAATATTACTGGCGTGTGGAACCTTCAATCGAGCTGTACTGCGATATTGATTATGACGTCTTTAAATTCATGAAAGTGAATAATAAGAAATACGGCTTTACTCTTTCCCTCTACGAATACATTGAAACAATCCCCACTTTATGGGCCAGCACAAAGAATTTTATAAAAGAACATCCGGAGCATATAGCGCAAGACAACGCCATGAAATTTCTCAGCGATAATGACGGTGCAGATTATAATCGCTGCCATTTCTGGTCCAATTTTGAGGTTGGAAACCTTGACTTCTGGAGGGGTCAAGCATATACAGATTTCTTCAATAAACTGGACCAGGACGGAGGATTCTTCTACGAACGGTGGGGTGATGCACCTGTCCATAGTATTGGTGCTTCGTTGCTCTTGTCGAAGGACGAACTTCATTTCTTCGACGATATTGGGTAAGCTCTGCTATCTTGTTGGAATTTTAGGAAACATTTTCTTCTCTAGACTTCGAACTGCACTTTCAAGGCGATATAATGATTTGGTGTTTGTAGTTATTACCATGTCCCATTTACGCATTGTCCCACGTCAGAAGACGACCGTTTAAAACTTAAGTGCTCTTGCGAGCCAAAAAAGAATTTTGATTGGAAGGGTATGTTCTATTTTCCATTTTCTGGTTGTCTGAATTGATGGTTCAAACAAAATGAAAGAAAAGATCAAGACTAACGGCTTGTAGGATACTCCTGTACATCTCGGTATTTTGAAATGATGGGAAAGCAGAGGCCTATAGGATACGAAAAACAGATGGACTAGATGGTACATACGTAATATATTTGTCATCACCGATGGTATCTGTGTTTCGACATTTATTAATTGAAGCTTCGCGCGATCAGGAGTACATATGAAGATTAGGTTACATACTTGAGCGGTCGGCAAAGAAGTCGCAAAGAAGCATAATCCATACATGCCAGTGAATGCACAACACTCCAGAATTTCTCTGCTTCTCTTGAGTTTCAGTGATGTAGAATTGATATGGAATTTGCTCTGAAATGATAGGGAATTTGATATGGTGCCAAAGTTTATTATGTAATCTTAGTAATCTGATGAAAGCGATGATTGGAAAAATTATACAAGCGAAACAATCTATAATAGACGGATACACTAGATAGACAAAACAAAATGTTCAAATCATACTAGTATCTACTTACTACAAATCTATATTGTCTCTGAGTATTAAACTCCATTCCCACCAGAATGACAACTATATCTTTCTTTCCCCATATATTTCTTGACTTGATATGAGTGGATTTCATTCTAAGCTATTCAAATAGTAATCATATGCATTTACCTGTGGTTTTACATCTCAGATTGTACAACACCAGGTATGCTGGATGTGGTATCACATATAATCACTGATTCGATAACTTGATCGAAATGATACTTTAAGAAGAGAGAAAGATGAATAGATTGTATTAAAGAAGAGAAGACTCGGAGAATATGAGGTGACTTCATATATGTATGAATCTGAGCGCAGAAGCTTAGACTAGCTCAAGCAGCTATCACCACCTATTAGGTCAAGGCTTGCCTGCCCCCATAAATATCCATATAAAATAACACTTCACCCTCTTGATATGTTCTGTACTATTAAGACATCAACTCTGTATAATCCATATGAAAATAGGTACAAAATAGTCAACTGGTATCTTATTAAAATTACCCTCTATGAGGTGATAATAGGTAGGAGAGAGTGCAACCACAATCTTAAGGGTAGGCATCCTGAACAGTAATGAACAGTGATAAGAATAGTAGTGAATCATTAAAAAGAAGTAAACCTTTAACCTTAAATCAATTTCCTTTGCCAACCTTCATTTAATTTCAAATCCCCTGAATTCATAGATTACTATAATTCTATGACCTTGGTCAACTTTTTGTATTTTTATCCCTTCATGATTTTGTGGCTTCATGAATTAATTGCTTTGTATCTACATTCTTTTCATATATTTGTATCTTCATACATTCGTGCCTACGTGGGTTCGTGTCTTCGTATCTTTCAGCTCCTATTGTTTATCCCAGCATACTTTAGCAGGGCAAGTGAGATTGTTAATTGCTATATGTTGATTGGTATATTCGATTTCTTTCATGTTCTGATATGGCTTCACAGTCAATAGTTAAATATGTATAAGAGTAGATCTCAATTTAATTATTGTAGATGTTTGGAAGTGATCTGTAGTCAGTACATATAGGGTATCTATTCTGATAGTAAGTGTAGTAGTAGATTAGGGATCATATACTGCGATTCTCTTGGTTCATGATGCTTTCTCATTGTGATATATTTTGTTCAACGTTTAATAATTTCAGTACAAATAAGTGTAAGTGGTAAGTTGTTATGGTATATCGGTAGCAGTTCAGTGTTATCGTGACAATTGCAATTGGTATAGTCAGGGCCGTTAATATCTCAGCTCAGAGAGCAGTATCAATTGGTACTCTCAATAACTTGAATGGAATCTGTATATATAACCAAATAGTTGTTGTTTTCTGAGCCATTGTATAGGCTGTAGATTGATATATATTGAAGGAATCAGATGGCTTTGATTGCTTGATGATCTTTTAATATCTATCTTTCTGATACTTTCAATTTCTGAATTTTTGTTCTTCCGATCCTTGACCAATACTTATTCTGTACTTGCCACAGTGAATTCTGATGGCATGAGATTGAAACGCAGGGGTAAAATTCATGATCAGGACATCTTTCTTTATCTTCACTTTAATTGTGGCTTAGACAGCCCTTTCCATATATGGATAAAATGGTTGTAGTTAGGCAATAGTTGTGTGAATAGAAGAGTAGAAATCTATTGATATCTTTGTGCAATAGTCGCAGACTCGCATTGCTTATTTTAGCCCATAATAATTACTTTGGTCTGGTGACGATCGGTGCATAGATAATGTCTGGCAGTATGTAGGTGTGCTGTTTTTATCGACTCAGGATTTGAGAACAAGTACAGTAATTACCCGAGATTCATCTTAATGACCCATTAGGAGGATATCAGCTTGATTGTAGCAGAATCGTTGAAATAGTGATGCTAGTAATGAAGATCATGATTGGCGATTATTGTAAAGGCCTAATTCGGTTGAATTGACTTGGTTTCCTTCAGGATTGAGGAGTTGCAGCTTCTATTAGTACTTATGTAGCTCTAATAATACCTTACCTTAGGTTTGTGGGTCATCATTCACTGAAATGGATTCTAGATCTGTATATAGCAGTTCAGAAACATTAACTTGTACTCTTACCGAGGTTTCAATTTAATCATGGCGACCTTGCAGTCACAATGGTTCATCACCCAGTATATACTATGGTTTTGTTTATAATTGTCTCGTCTCTAGATGGATATTGGTACTGATAGTGGAGTGTGATGGTAATGACCACTTGTTACTGTATGGATATCCTCATTAGGAGCCATATATATATATGATCTTTATTTTCTGCACCTGAAGCAAATTGACTTCAGCCTTCCTGCTTATCATATCTATTCCCAGTTGTGTGTAATAGGAGATCGGCATTGGCTCTAGCCATCTTATTTGCTGGTGATGTATTCACTTCCACTGTGGTCATAAGATCTGCTTTACCTACTCTAATCTCGTATGTGCAGCCATTAATCATATCTTTACCTGCTCTATTGAGAAAGCAGTGTTTATATATATATATCTGTAGGTATATGTAGTGAGGGTTATCACATTGGTGTGTGCATATTGATAGCCATCATGGTCATTGCAGTGTGCTGATTCTCAAGAACTGAATAAGTAAATGTCAGCCTATTGTGATTAGATTTGAAATCTCAGGGATTGTGTATATTCTCGTGATTGTTTGTATTCTCGTGATTGTCTGTATCCTTGTATTTGATAACCCTATCTTCATGTTACGTTTATTGAGGACCAATAATATATGTACTGCCAGTGATCAGGATATAACTGTCGATGTAGGAATAATAGTTGATGTAGGCTTTATTGTATGGCAGTAATACGTATCATGACATGGAGTGTGCTTTGTTGACACGGTAATAAATGTAACATAGTTGCCGTTGGTAAGTTGCAAGTACACCCTCTGTTTCTCTATTTCTCTTTTTATTTCCTTTTTCTCGAATTCTTCCTTTCCGTCTCTATCTTAGAAGTGGATATCGATGTCGATTGGTAGTGATGATAACTTATCGTGATGATTGTTACAATATGGAGCATTTACAAGTACAAAATATCGCCATTCATCTGGCCGAGTTAGTTTGGTTGATGGAGAGGAAAGTCAAATACAGGTAGGTATGGAGGTACAGTCATAGGCGATCTAATAGGTACACTTGTTTCAGTGATACTGGCATGTCTACTGTTTGTAGTACTGGCTGGACTCGTATGAACAGTATTGGCTGGCCTTGTGTACGTGGTGATAAGACTATTTGCAGATGCTGTAGTAGTCAACCATCTTCTTCTTTGTGGGTCAGCCTATGTGATAATGATTGTAGCAGTATCCGTACGGTATGGTAATTGTAAGTCATATCATAATAGTACATTTGGGCATTTGTAGATAAGGTGGTTTCAATTTGAGTATAAGTTCTGAAAGTCAAGATAGATATGCAGATAAACTGGTAAAGATACCAATGTCTCTGTATATTGTTTTGTTAGTATTTGAGGTCGTTATATTAGAAACAAAGATGATTGTAGTATGATTATCTAATGAGGTTGTTACAGGGTAACAAAATAAGGATTTTTGCTTGGAATCATCAGGGTATACAAATGCATAAGAGCAAGCAAGATATGTTAGATATATATATGGATGGTAGTGACTGCCAGTCTCATAGCCTATTACTTTAAAAGGAGAGAAAGATGGATTGATTGTATTAGAGAAGAGAAGAGAATAGGAGGTGATTCCATATTGATATGAGTCTGAGTGCAAAAGCTTAGATCAGCTGAATAAACTGTCACCACATATTAGGTCAGAGCTTCCCCGCACCGACAAATATTCATATACAGTAATACACAATAATCTAAATACTATTCCTGCATGTAATCAAATATCCACAGGTTATCACTCATTCAGTTACCACAACTAACGAACGTATACAAGCTCTATGCAGTCAACCACAACACTAATAAGAACCATATGGTATTTACTGACCATAATACCAGGATCCTCACTCTAGTTTTACCAGCACATGTAGTATTTTTTACTGCTTTTAGGACTTGCTTGTGATAGAGGTTATGAATATTCACTCAGAATGTGAAAGTCACTAAAGATAAAGATTCAAGACAAAGATGTTTGGCATTTCAATCATATATTGTTAAGGTTTGATCTCCTCGAGCAAGAAGCTTGTTTTTCTACCCTTGGAGATTCCAGAAGTCTTCATACGTCTTTTCTCTCACTCCAATAATTACTTCTATCAACGCTTTTCTCATGAGCTTCTCTACCTAACCACTCTTTGCACCAATGTCCTTTCTTGAGACAGCCCACCCTCCACCTCCTCTGCAGGTGCTTCTGTATCATATCGCTAAGATCTCTTACTAAGACTAATAAGATCTCTATGTAAAGGGGTACGTCCTCGTACGTATAGATATGAGTGTAGATATGGTTGTACCTGTGGATTCGAGAATGAGGTAGGTTCAATAGGTAAGGTTATCGACGGAGTGCAAGAGCACTCGTACGAGCTGACTATATATAGGGTAGATACCCGACCACAGGCCGGCCAGTAGTATACCCTACTGAATTCAGTCCTTTGGACCTATTACACCTCATAGGTTATGGACCAGCAGGTATCCTTGAAGCTGGGTCACCTATCAGCATACGACGATATCTGGATCAGGATGGTACAAGTGCCATCCCTGCACAATACCGAATATCCACAAAATATCACTCGAATCGCTTAATACAACCAATACAATCAGATCAGCTGTTACGCAGTCAACCATTTTACTGACAAGGAATGATAGGTTTTTACTGGGTTGATACTCTGCCAGCTCATGCCATCGAAAATATAAATACAGTTGAAAGGTTGTAGATACGAAGGCAACTGGGTTTACATTATAGCTGATAAGGGCTCTGATAACAATACATATACAAGCTGCTTACAACAATGACCATGGTGATCGGAAGCATACTATTTGAATGGATGTTCAAAGATTGAGAGGATACGATATGTCAGCACTACAGAAGTCCAAAGGACTGATGTCCATATGGATTCTATTTGTCTGAGTAGGAGATGTTAGCAAAGAGGTACTGAAGATTCTGCAGATGAGTAGAAGGTCAATTGTAACAAGAGGACATTGATGCGATGAGTAGTTAATGTAATGGCAGCGCTAGGTACACTGGGCCTCAGAAGTACACTTGGCTCGCAGGTGTAATTGGCCTCATAAGTTCACTTGGCTTGCAGTTGTACCTTGCCTCATAAGTGCATGTGACACACAAGTACATCTGGTTGCCAAGGCCAGATAAGCGGCCTTCATATATAGTCATCTTGGGTATTGCTTTTGGCCTGCCAGCAATTAACTTACTTATCTTATCTTTCAATTGATATTTTTATCACTTATATCCATTTGGAATCATATGTACACATATCCATACATACGAGGACATACATCCTTAGAAGTAAGTAGAGAAGCTTATGAGGAAATTGTAGAGAGAAGTAATTGTTAGAGCGAGAGGAAAGAGGTATATCGATCTCTGGAATCTCCAAGGGTAGGAGGGCACACTTCTTCACTAGGATAACAAGCCTTAACAATATACGTATTGGAAAGCCAAATATCATTGTCCTCAATTTTCTTAGTGACTGTCACATTCTTTGTTAATCTTCATAACTTCTATTACAAGCAAATCCTGAAAGCAGTAGGGAAACTTCTTGTACTGGTAAAACTGGAGTGACGCTCCTGGCATTAAAGGACCTCTGTGGTCCAGATCGATCGTATACTTTCAATCTCTTAGTCTCCAGGTGAATGTTATTCTTTCGATCGTGAGGTGCATTCAAGGCCTCCACAGCTATACTGTATACTTAGGTGCTTTCAATATCTACATTCTTTCAGCTATCGTTGTATGATTGTTGGAATGAGCTGGTAGAGTATCGATCTTGTAATCACCCTTTATTCCTTATCATTTCGATGGTTGACTACATAACAGGTCATCAGATTTCATTGGTAGTTATAATCTAATCGAGTGACATTTTTGTGGACATTCGATGTCATACAGGAATGGCAGTTATACCTTCACAATCCAGCTATTATTGAGTGATAGCAGGTGACCCCGCTTCGAGGGTACCTGATAATGTATAATCTGTTGAGGTGTAACACTATCATCCTCCATATAGAGTTCGTCTCTGGACGATCATACTTATCTGCTCTTTGTTGCTCTGATGAACATGATCTCTTGTGGCCGACCAATATCCATCCTTTTCTCCTGGATCTGCTAAAATATGACCTCTTGTATTCCAAGACAAATCTATATCCTAGGTATCTTGCTAGCTGATACATACCCTTCCTGGAGAATTGATACTAGCTCAACCCCTTATCCCTGGCTGCCTGAGAGTTAGGCTTATGATACTTCTTCAATGACTTGTTGTCATTGAAGATCTTATAATGTTCCTGAGTCCAATCTACTTTGTCTGGAAACCTCTTCCACTTGACCAAGTACAGAACCTTCTTTCTTTCCTTACTATACTGACTACCCATGACCTCTTCTACCTCATGACCAGTTTCGAAATTTGTAGCCTTCCACATCATAACCATGTTTGTTTCCTTCGTTATATGTGCGGAGTTCTGATGCAGGTCCGAGGGGGACAGTGGCTGTTCGATATAGTTCGATGAAAGAGATAAGGAAAGAATTGTAGACCATCCATTGTTTAAATAACTCCAGCTTTAGTGCTGTTGTTGAGAGTACCATTTGAATCTCAATGGGACCATATAGATTTACATATAGCTTTCTAGATGGACATCAGGTCTTGATGTTCTTCCCATTCAACATAACTCGATCACTGACCGAATACCTCTGAGATTCCCTAGTATATCTATCATGGTACTTCTGCTTTGACTGTTGTACCTTCTCCAAGCCCTGTCCACATAGATTATGTATACTTGACATCCAATAGACATAGTTTCTTGATGCCGGATTCTTTGGTTCTGCTTCAAAAGGCCAATTTGTTGCAGCATTAAATGCATATATTGCAATATCAGATGACATGTCAGTTGCAGTTGTAAGAGAGTTGTTGTAGGCATATTCTGCCATTGGCAACTTCTCTGACCAGTTATCCTGCTTATAGTTGCAGTAGTGCCACAGGTAGCATTTCAACATTTAGTTTACTGTTACTGTTCGGCCCTCAGTTTGTGAATGATATTTCCCCAACATTTCCAACTGAATATCAATAGCTTCAATCATGAAGACCAAAATGCTGATGTCAACCTAGAGTCTCTGTGTGACACTATATTCAAGTGTAGACCATGAAATCTCCATACTGTTTTCAGGAAGATTCTGACGAGATCAGTAACTTTCATTCTACCATCGTTCATTGGTATGAAGTATACCATCGTTGTAAATCTGTCAACGATAAACAATACAAATGAGCGGCCATTTGACAAGGATAGATGAAGATGAAGCGTATAGAGATTCAATCTCATGGGTAATATGCTAGTTTGAGGAGTTGCAGAAGTCTGTAGTGGGCATGGTGAGCTTTCCTATTAGTCTGACACTCAGTGCACAAATGAACATAGTCCTTGATGAATCTTTCCATCTCAGGCTAATAATAGTTCCTTCAAACCTGTTCAATTATGTTGTTCTGTCCAATATATCCAGCTATCTTTGAATCTTGTTTCGCTTTGAGTATCTGTTCCGGTGTCTGCAGATCATCTGGAATCCACAGTCTACCTTCATAGTAAAGGGGTTTATTTTCAAACGCGATATCAGAGCTTGGACTGCCTTGCATCGCGCTGACATACTCCTCTTACCGCGGACAGCAGGAGCGAATCTTTGCCATCTAACTTGTTCGCCCAGAGGTGTGGGGAATTAGGAGCCTGTCATATTCTAAGCAGAGTGAATACAGTATGGTTAAAACAGAAAAATAAATAAAAATAAAAAACTCCTCCTGCCATACAGTATTGTTGTTTGCAGCTCCTACCACTACCTCTAACAACCACAAATTGAACTTGACTACTGAGATAGATATCAACCTTGCAGAAGACATTATAATCTGTTCACCTCATAACTTCAATTCTGTCACCTGAGGTATTTCACTTTTAGAGGTCACCAACTAATCAGATCTCAGAATGTTGTGAATTGGTTGGTTTTCGTTTTCCTCAGCACTATCTCTCCCATTTTTAGGGCAGCACTCTGAATGTGTAGCTAAAATATCAGGTTTTCCATTTGCACTATCTGGTCTGTAATCTATCTTGAAGTAAAAACCAGCCGATTTCTGTACCCAAAGGCTTGTTTCCGATTCCGAATCTTAGTGGTGTTGACGTATTCGAGATACTTGTAATCGATAAATATACAGATTGGATGCGCTGCCCCTTCACAATAATGTCTGCATATCTTAAAGACAGAAACTATTGCTAACATCTCCGTATTGTGAAGTTGATCGTTGTCTTGTCCATCTGCTGAGAGTGGTATGATACAAGATGCAACATTCAATTGATAACCTGACAGAGAATTGTACCAATGACATAATCGCTGTCATCAGTCTCAAGCACAACAGGGTATACAGGCTCGCAGAGACGAATAATTAGTACCTCGGTAAAATACGTTTTTAACAGATCGAAGGCCTGTTGGCAATGTGGGTTTACATCACAATCTTATTATCTATCAGTTCATTTGGTTAGATCTATCAAAGGTTTGCAAATCATCAAATAGTCATTGATAAAGGATTGATGGAAATTGACACAACCCAGGAATGACTTCGGAACATCCGTTATTGATCCTGGTGTTATCTATTTTAGAACAGTATCAACCATGTCTTCTGTCATGCTAACATCTTCTCCAAATATGATATACTCAAGAACTTCATCCTGCTTCTGATACCACTTGTATATATCAGAAGTTATGGCTATGTTGTTCTCTTGTTATCTACGAAGGACTTCTCTTGTCAATCGTACAGGCTATTCTGCATTCTTCATGCAACTGAGTATGTTATCTATATAACCTGTCACTCCATAATTGATTAAATTCCTCCGAATCTTGTTCATCATATCCTGTGTTGAAGCTAGTGTATTTGAGAGGCCAAAGATTATTATTAGATACTCATAGTAACAATATCTCCTACGAAATGGTATTTTCCATTCATTACCTGGCTTGATCTGAACAAGATTATTATTAGCCATTAGGTCATTCCTTATAACTGTAAGGACGTACGTCCTCGTATGGATAGATACGATTGCAAATGGAAATAGGTAATAAGGATATCAATTGTAGAGTATGTAAGTAAGATAACCGCTAGCGTACCAGATGCACTTCGCGAGGTGATTGTATATGAAGGGCGGTTACCTGGCCCTGGCATCCAAGTACACCTGTGAGGCTACGTACACTTATGAGGCCAAGTGCACTTACGAGGCCAAGTGTGCCTGCGAACCAAGTATACTTATGAGGCCAAGTACACCTGGCACCGGCATTACATCATCCCCTCCTTATCCGCAGACATCCTGGGCTGCAATCATATATACACGTAAGAAAAAACAGGATTAGGTACGTATGCCTTCGTACATCTGCATAACTCCCAGGACCGATCGTTGCTATCACGGTGGCCTCATGGCGGATTCGGTGCACAGGGAAATCCACCTCCAGTGGTAGGTGGTAAAACTCCTGCCGATGCCATTTATACCGGGTTGATTCTATAAGAAGAGAAGAAGAAAGAAGGAAACCCGAGGAACCGTATCATTTGCCCCCAATCCTCTTCATCCTCAATAACCCTGATCCTCCATAACCCTGATTCTGCATAGCTCTGATCTCACGTCGATTATGGCTGTGGCTTAGTTGGATACTTCCGATGAAACTCATCGACTAGTTGTTGAGTGTCTTCGAGATTCTCTGCCGGCTTCCAGCTCATACATAAGTAGTTGAAACTGGCCCACTGAACGAGATAGTGGAGCGTTCGGTAACATCGCTTGGAGTCGAGAATGTGATCGACCTTCCATTCGTCCGTATCATCGACAATGGTCGGTTGCAATTCTGATTGCGGCTGGCTGATAGCAGGTGAAGAGTATTTATCATGCAGGAAGACATGGAACATGTTGTATAAACGTATCGTCTTTGCCAAGTCTAATCTGTAAGAATTCTTATTGATGACTTTACTCATTGTGTATGATCCTACACACTTGTAATCCAACATTTTGGACGTTCTCATTGTCTTGATATTTCGAGTTGAAAGCCAGACCTTATCTCCAACCTCGAACGTCATTTCTTTGCTGCCAGCATACTTCGTCTGGTGGACTTGAGCTTCGAACAGGTTTTCTCTCAGGGTGCGATGCGTCTCCTCCAGCCCGGCTGCCAAGGTATCTGCTTCGACTTCCGACTTCAAGCGGGCTAAGTCCTTGGGTGCCTTAAACTGCATCATCGGATGGTAGTTATAGTTGATCCAGAAGGGTGTCATCATTGTCGAAGTATACACAGCGTTGTTGTAGGCGAATTCTGCCAATAGTAAGAGCTCCACCCAGTTATCCTGCTTGTAGTTGCAGAAGGCCCGGAGGTACTGCTCTATCGTCTGATTCTGCCCCACCGTCTGGCCGTCCTTCTGCAGATGGAACGTGGTTGACAGTTGGTGATCCATACTCATGTGGCTGCAGACCCTTGTTCAGAATCGACTCGTAAATTGGGTACTCCGGTTGGTGATGATGTAGTTAGGGACACCGAACTTGCAGATCACATGCTCGAAGATAAGCCTAGCCAGTTCTGGTGAGTCGATAGCCTTTCTGCAGGGCAGGTAGGTTGCCATCTTTGTCAGTCGATCAATGATGACTAGGATCCCAATGAATCCAGATGCGGTGGATTCTGACAAGTCTGTGACGAAGTCCATGGTGACACCTTCCTAAGGTCCTGACGGTGATGGCAGTGGCATGTTGATTCCGTGGTGGGCATGACGTGGGGCCCTGATTCAGTGACATACTTCGCAGCCGCTGACGTACTTCCTTATGTGCGCATCCATAGCAGGCCAATGGAAATCCCCAGAGAGTAACTCTGTAGTTTTAAGAGTTCCACAGTGACGGACTCGGAGTTGTCATGAAAGAGACATATCAATTTACCCCGGAGAGCATCGTCCACAGGGACATTGATCATCCCCTCGTAGGTTAGAGCTCCAGCGATGACACTCCATTGGTTGACGTGTTTGGCTGTATCCATTGGGACATCGACTAGCTTATCTGAGACGTCGACTGCCAATGGGTCAGTAGCCTGAGCCTTATTTATCGCTGATAGGAGATCATCGTAGTGTTCGACTGCCAGGGTCACCAAAATCCATCTGACAGGCTTCTGGTAGCCGATCTCATTATCGGACCGTCTCGATGGGCTGTCAGCGGGATTTCTCATGCCTTCCATGTTCTCGATTGTGAAGTGGTATGCCAATAAGATCTCGGCCAAGCGGGATTGTCTCCGGTAGAGCACTTTTGACGTCAAGAAGTACCGGAGATTCTTGTGTTCGAACTGAATCAAGACTTTATGACATGTGCATCCCAGATAGTATCGCCATTACTTCAAGGTCTCCACGATGGTGAGGAGTTCCTGATCGTATGTGTCGTTATTCTGCTCTGCTGGAGAGTATTTTCGAGAATATAAATTGAATGGCCGAAATGTTCCGAAGCCATCATACTGCTTCAGGATATCTGCAATCGCAAAGCCGCTCGAGTCCATCTGGAGGATGATTTGCTTGGCTGGGTCGAAGTGCTGCAAGATCAGTGCCACGGTAAAGGCTTTCTGCAGCTTCCAGAATGCAAGTTCAGCATCTCTTGGCCAGTCCCATTCTGGCTTTCATGTAACCGTCTTTAGCAAGTTCGATATGGGTGCCGTTACCATGGCATATTTCCGGATAAACCTCCGATAAAAGTTCGTGAACCCAAGCAGAACCTGCCCATCCCGCCCTGATTTGGGGGCCGGCCAATCTTCGATCGTGGAGATACAGTCCACTTTCATGCTGACACCCTCGCCACTGATGATGAAGCCGATGAAGCTGACCTCCGAGGCTCCAATCTGGCACTTCTCTGTCTTGCAATAGTGGCCAAACTCCGGTAGTCGCTGCAGTACTTTCCGCACTTGCTCGTCGTGCCCCTGCTTGTCGGTGGAGTAGATCAGCATATTGTCGAGGTAACACATGGTAAAGTCATCAATGTAGGGTTGCAGGCAATCGTCAATGTAAGCCTGAAAGGTAGCCGGTACGTTCGTCAAGTGGAATGGTATGACCCTGTACTCGAACTGACGGTATTGGGTTCGGAATGCCATCTTGTACTCGTCACCTTCCTTAATGCGAATAGGGTGATAGGCTCCGCGAAGGTCAGATTTCGTGAATATTCTGGCGCTGCAAACGCGATCAAGCATCTCGGAGATCAATGGAAGGGGGTACCGATTCTTGATTCTGCCCGCGTGGAGAGGTCAGTACTCCACACAGAGTCTCAAGCCGCCGTCCTTCTTGTTCGCAAAAGGTATCGGCGCGGTCGCCGGTGATGAAGACCGCTGGATGAAACCATTGGCCCGGCCTGTCTCGATGTAGGTCTTTAGAGTTCTCTACTCGACCTCCGATAGGTTATAGATACGCTCATATGGCAGCTTGTGCACTGGTTCCAGGTCGATCCCAGGGTCAATTGACCGGTGCGGTGGCAGCGTCTCTGCCTTGTCCTTACTAAAGACCTCAACAAATTCCTTATATTTGCCTGGTATATGACCACCATCGTCTGTAGGCACCATATTAGGCGCTGAAGCTCCATCTGTACTCGTTAGCCTGTGCTTGTAACTCTGAGATGGAAGCGAAGGTTGGAATCCAGAAGTCTTTGTCATAATGAGTTATCCTCAATGGGAATCCCCACCATCCAGTACTCCCTTCGTGACTCAGCGAGCCGATAGCAGTCATTCAATGACGTTCACTGTGTAACTCTTCTGCCGCACCTATCGCCGGTGCTCCCTGCTCGCCCATCCAGCATTTGAGTTTCTCACCTGACATCCTGCTCCATAATGATGCTCTGAGCAGCCCAGTGCACTCACCAAACTGTAGGGTGAATACCTTGTCAATCCCATTGCTCTCAAGAAGGTTGTTGAATGCGGTTGCTCCAAGGAAGCAAATGTCTGGAGGCTTACCACTGCGCCCCTGTGAAGTTCTGTTGGTATCTGTGTACGGAGTTCCATCTCGATTCCCATCCAGGGTGGTGGACTGCAGCCCACTCGGAGTTCACAATGCAATAGGTCAACCGGCTTTCCAGTTGATATCCGGATTCCGAGCCTTGAACCAAGGCAATGCCAACACCAAGGGGTATGCCTTCATGGGTACAATCAGGACATCCGATTCGTCAACTGGTACCATGCTTCCAAAATACTGAACTGAGAGAGTAGTCTTTATGCTTTCTCTTGCAGACATCATCTCACTGCCATCGAGGCTTGAGGTTGGGATAAATTCTGGTTCGTCCTGGATGCCGAGCTGTCTCTGCAACTTGGACGTCATGAGGATGCTCATTGCTCCACAGTCGATGAGAGCTCATACCAGCTGCATTTAGCCGTGAACATCTCAGAGAAGTACAGTGTGTATGATATGTACCGAATCTGGCCGCTCAGTACTGCACAGGTACGGACTCAATATGTGAGCTCTTGGGCTCTCCAAAATAACTCTTGATTTCAATGACATTTGCGGCGCCTGCACTCCGTTCAACGTCACCATAAGCACCAGTGGCCACAGCCTCCCCAATCCCAGTCCAATCACGTCCATCCTCTCTTGCCGGGCCAGGTATCTGGAGAGGTAGAATAGTTTTGGGACTGCTGGGTATCAAACGACCGTTGTCGTTTGACTTGGTGGCCGCTGCCATCGGAACTGCTGGGGTTCAATTGGTCTGTGTCTGGATAGTTGATCTGACTGAATCGAGAATACGTATGTGTCAAGTGGCTACCATTGTAGCGGATGCTCTTCTTATTGGCGAGACGTTGGCGAGAACCTCCCTCGAGACCCATGGTACCGGAGGTATTTCGGTACGTTTGCCACCGCTGCTGTCGCCACTGGCATAGGCAGTCTTTCCAACATAAGTTGCCTCGGCGGGCCCGGAAATTGACAGTCTGAAATTACATTTTCTGTCAATTCGTTTGGACCATTCTGCTTTGCCGATGGAGCCCCCTGTGGACTGCTTTTGTTGATGTTGTTGTTATTGTCTCCCATTCGTCCTTCCCAGCCCAGATTGGAACTCTGTGGCTGCTGCTGAGTTGAAACGCTCGTCGATACTTACGAACCTCCCTCTTTGTCGTCAAGTGTTTAACTCGTGATCATAACTCAGGCTTCATCCCCATCCAGGCCATTTCTTATAACCTGTTAGGGTTCTGTTCTTCTTCCCATTCGGCTTCCCGCCACATAGTATGGAGCCGATTGGCCCATACCGATACTGGTTCATCCTGGTTGTGGAATCCCTTGTCAAACTCTCGGTAGGGTCGCATGGCTGCGTTCAGCATGCGGCCGGGATCACTGTACGTCGTTTGGAGTTGCTCAATGAAGAGATTGAAATCGTTCATGGTAGGGTGGTTCGAATTCCGTACCTTTTGGCCCGAAGTCTGGGTCCTCCATCTTCGTTCTTTGTTGAGAAGGATCCTTATGACCGTTGTGGCGATTTGAAGGGTGTGTCGAGGGAGAGATTCCCAGTGACTTTCTTCTCATCGCTCTTCGAAGGCTTCTCAGAGGAATCTATCGAAGAAGACGGTTTCGGCTCGAGGAGCGTAGACAGAGGATGGGAGCGTCAAAGGTTGCTGGGTCAGAGAAAGAAGAAGAATCCACTAGGTTAGTGGATCTGTGAATTCGAACGTTCGAACACACGTTAGAGAAGATAAACAGCTCAGCTTAGAGTGCAGAAACAGACTTGATTCTCTCTATCTACCGGCACTCCTGTACATATATACTCCTCAGTACTACCATACCCCTGACATCTCCGAACTCATTAGTGCTGGTAGTGGTGGGAACGGACTCTTCCCACCACAACTCCTCCCTGGCCATTGGTGCGAAGCACACTTACTCCCTTTACCAATATCCCATCATGTAAAAGGAAACTCAAAAGAAAACACAAAAGAAAACCCCAAAAGAAAACCCAGAATATCCCGTGATGATTTACTCCCTCCGTGTTCGCTTCCTGCTTTCATCTTCCCTGTTCCTTCGCTCATTAATAAAGTACGAAGCATCTCCAAGTGTTTCCTCAGGCCTAATAATCGCGTTCCTCATAGCCATCATTCCCGATACAACTTGATCCCTTGAAGTCTGGAACACATCGGGTTCCTGGTTGATCGTCCTTTAGACGATGAGCGGTACGTGCTTCCCATAGATCCCGTGGTGGTAGGTTATCATTCGTTCCTCCTCACCCACTATGTAGGTGTACCTGAAATTGTGCTCCATATAGTCGGAACAGGTGACAACCGCATGGTTATCAACAGGATACATTTTTCACCCTTTCTTGCTTCAGGTGTTCTGTATGTTCTATTTCCATCGCGCTGGAGGTACTCTGCACATATGTACAATCAAATCTCAGGTTAAGTCTGATATCATGAGTCTTCACAGCTTCCGGTTAATATGCTAATTACCCTCATGAAGTCTTAAGAGTTCGGTTGTTGCCAATTTGTCCTTAACTTGCGATGCTCCATCACGAACTTAATTGAGAACTTATTCTCGTGATTGTATGTACAAACACAATATAACAAATTTAAAAAACCATATTACTCTAATTATAGTGATACCCTAAACCACTACTGCACGTAACTGAGTCTTCATATGACTTCACAAATCCTGAACATTCTTGATAAATCTCCATTCATACAATGCATCAAAATGATACGTAGTTCATGAACAAACTGTCATCCGCTAATAACATTCATCGTGTTAGACCCATTGATTTTTTGGGAACGAGTGCCTGCGAGAATAGTGACTTGCCCTCCACAAGCGGCAGTAGTCATACTGACACCCTTGGTTGCAGTATTCTCAATCTTGGTTGGAACTGGTACATCTGTTCCTGGATTTCCTTGACCACACTGGAATAGGTCGCCAAATCCCCACGAATAGGGAGCTCCGTCTTCCCTCGAAATGGCAATATTGTGATTGGAACCAGAGGCAATTGATGAGAAAGCAGTTTCAGAAATCTTATGCGGGACTATAAGGCAACGCGGCTTCCCAGACACATCGAGAATAACGTCCTCCTGGGGAAGATTGGCGAGGCCGATTCCAACCTGGTGAGCATCCATCCGACCCCAAGCCAAAAGGTCACCGTCACTGGTCAGAGCGATGGAATGACGGTCGCCACCATCCATCTGAACAATGTCAAAATTTTTCAGTGTCGAAACACAAGTTGGAACGGGGACAATCAATGTTGTGCTCTCGTCCTTAGCCTCCTGATATATACCGCACTGCGCGAAAGAGTTCAAGCCCCAGGAATAAACTAATCCGTCGATGGTAACAGCAAAAGAATGGAAGGATCCAGAATGAATGGACTTGATTTTCTTCCGAGGTATCCCGACCTCACGAGGAATGAGACCTTGAATGCGAGTTCGTTCCACAACACGCCGTCCGAGCTGGTTTTGTTGGCCATTACCCCAGGCCCAAGCCTTTCCCTTGACGTCGAGAGCGAGAGCATGATCATTACCGCAGCAAACACCTACAATGCCCTTGAGCTCCTTGATAAGGGTCGGTGTTTGTTGAATACGGGACCCTGTTGAAAAGCCCAGGACGCCATCATTCGACTGTATAAAAGGTCAGGAGTGCAAAGAGACGATAGTACCATCGAACGAAACTCACTCTGAAGGTTCCCCATCCATATACAAGGCCAGTATCGGTCACGGCAACAGTAATACTGTCACCAGCGGCAATCCTTGTGATCACGGTGCCTTCAGGAAATTCGACCAATTTCGGTGTACTCTCATCCTCATTAAGAGGTACATCTTCCTCGTCCTCGCTGTCTGAAGAGTCTGCATCTGCGTCTTTGAGCTTGTCGTCTTTAGCCTTGGTGACTCTTCCAAGAGCACCGAGATCATTCACACCCCACGTGTAGACATTGCCATCGTAAGACAAGGCGACTCCATGCATACCACCATAAGCGATTGCAACAATTCCGATTGTATCGATTGGCAGAAGTGTATTCAATCTAGGCCTCTTGACAATCTTGGCATTTGGCTGCGGACCAAGTCCTAACTCCCCATACTCACCAGTTCCACACGCAAACACGTCCAAGCGCTCAGTAGGTACGGTTGTCAGTTTAGCAGGAGTTTTAGAGGCTGCTCTGGACCTCGGAGCCAGTTTTCTATACGGCAAAGACTTCGGCTTAGAAGCCGATTTGATTTGAAGAGAGGAGCGTGGTCTCTTGGCAGTAGGCTCGGTCGCCTGTGTTGACTTGAGAGGAGAAAGAGTCTTTTCCTGAAGACGCGAACTGGTACGAGAAGGTGGTAGTGGTGTGGTCTTCTTTTCCTTTGCAGGAATTGCAACGCCAGATGTTTTTGCTTTTGTTGAGGTAGAAATGTTCTGCATTGCGAGCGATTCCGATGCAGAGTTTGCCTTCGTTGTTCTTGACTGAGACCCCTTGCGAGAAAGAGTAGGTTTCATTCTAGAAGGGCTCTTCGTGTGTTTTTCACCAGGTGGTGCCGCCGCAACGGTAGAGATCGCTGTGGTATTGGCGACTAGTGATTCTTCGAGGGCATCGGCCTTACGCTTGGAAACGCGACGAGCAGGTGCCATAACAAGTGATGAGATAATATTAATCGTTGTGAAAGAGGATAGATAAGAGTAGTCGCAGTCTTCGAACAGTCAAATGCAAGTGAGCGAAGGAAAAACAGATCCCTTCCCTACATATAACAGGCGAGAACACGAAATTCGAAAACACGAATATTTACCCGGCCAGTCAACAAAGCACTTAGCTAGTCTCGTGACGCTTGTTTTTTCGCTCTTCAGAACCGTCCTTTACTAGCACTTAGCGATGCCACACAAGCCCGAAAGAGCCGAAGGCGAGTTCGGCCCAAAAAGAGAAAAACCTATGGCAGCGTTTTTCCGCCAAAATACCCCATCGCACGACCCCGTACCCGTGTCCGTGGATAAAGTCTGAAATTTAAACTTTGTCCAGTGACCACTCTTAAAACTAGATTTTGTCCACAGGGTCATGGGACAGGGTATGAGGACATATTTTTTGTAGTTGACAGTCTGGATACAGTCTGATTTTCCCAGTAGTACCCAGCTAAAATCTGAAATTCAGACTTTATTCACAGTATAGTGAGATGAAGTATGACAATATTTGAACCTTATAAGATTCTTGATATCAATGTGGTCTAAATATTATGGGCAGTTACTCAAATCCTACTAAATAACTCTCTTAAACTACCATTCATTATTTTGCAATTAGTGAAAGACTGAACATAGCAATACTGTCCCATACTTATTGATACTATTCAGTTTTGACTTTCACACTTGCACAACTAGCTATCTTTTTGATATTTTCAAAGTACTGATAGAAATAGTATTACAATATACCTAATATTACCAATCAGTACTGATATTCTTGCATGAACTACTGTATTCTATATTTGGATTTTCATGAATTAGTTATTTAGAGAAAGTAGTAACCTGGTTAAATAAGTACCATCTAGTACTGAGTTATATTACGTTTGACCACTCCATATAATCGAATTATATTTCTTTCAACCGTGAGATACTTGACAAACTTCAAATAGACTGATACTGTAAAATACTATACTATCTTAATTCATCTGCATATAATATATTGAATTAATAATACATAGTGTAATGATTTCCAAAAGAATTCACTAATATCTACTGTTATTACAGTTCTTCAAGTAATATTATGGGTTTGTGTTTAGACGGTTATAATATCATGAGTAGGTATAGTGCTTACTTTTATTTTTGATAAATTTCAAAATATACTTTTATTACTGTTCAATATTGTACAATATCCTCATTACTGATGTTCTGTTCATGCTTTTAGTTTCTATCATGAAGGATACCTACTGGACATCATGTTTTCAATTGTAATAGGGAGAAGTGATAAAGTTCTACTTACGATCATAACTAGAAGTATAAGACTGCATTCAATTATTCAGCTATTATTCTGCATGAGAATAGCTGCCAATATTATAACTGTAGTAGTATCAAGTGACTCAGATAATAAATTGACCTTTGCTTCATCAGGAAAAACACCATATCATGCCCAGTTCTTACGTAGATCTAGGGTGCATCGGATGCTTCAATCGAAAACTCTTGAACCTCATCGTCGAGTAACACTGCATGTGCATCTACACAATCCCTGGCATTACGTTTGCTTACCCTGACGTACCATTCCTTACTGACATAGCTATCTACTGCACATAATTCTTGCTGATATAGCCATCCAGTGTACTTACCTTATGATCCACGACACAACTCAGGTGATGCATCAGTACAATATACACCTCAACATGACGCAACGTTGACAGCATGTGAAGTTTATACGGTGCCCTGAATTGCACTCACATCTCGTGCGATGCATACAGTGCAGTGACATAACTGTGGATGATGTTTGATATTAAGTTCTAATATATACAGTTTCTTGTTCCATACACCATGTTATACGTTACAGCCAGCTTGAAGTACATTCTCTGAAAGTCATATACCGACTCTGACTTTACATCTATGTACTCATTCTCATTCTTATTCTCATACCTATTCTTGTCTTCATCCTCCTTATTTTCGACCTTATCATCATCCAGCTGGAGACCACAATGTCACTTAGCACGACTCCTGGCACTGTGAATCTCATTATACTCTTTGTACCTATTATTGTCATTGTAATCAACTCTATTCTAAGCATCGAAATTTAAATTGTTAGCAACAAAAATACAGATTGCAGAAATGATCGAAGTCTCAATGTCCAGCTCCATCATCATTGCTTCCATCACAGTATTGTATAATATCACTCGATGAGACTTGATAGCAATGGGTGGCATATTATTGGCTCCTTTTTTATTTACAATGAGGTTGTTCAGAGCCACCCTTATGGACTTGATTACCATATGTTTCAATGGAGATGGGAGATCGTTTCATATATTCATGAGATCAGTGTATATCTCTGCAAAATGTTAGAGCAACTGAATGCATTGTAAAGGCCATATAGTGATACTTACTTCCTCTATTATCTCGATTGAAGTAGAACACCCACTCGGATCTGTTACGCTGGATTTCGAAGTCATCGCTTTCAACCTTTATTGGAGCTTAACCTCAATTTCTTTGTCACTCTGTGAGTGTGTGATGCCATACTGTACATGTTAACACAATCAGTGCAGGAGATATCTGTTCCTGAATTCAGTCATTAAAGGCCTCCGGATATCTGTTCTGTTTGTGTATTCATTGTTAGAAATGTATATATAGAAATCGTAGCATATCCTTGCTAAGAAAGTAGCGAGCTCATTCCTGGAGGTGTAAGTGATGCCAGAAGTTACAGACAGAACTCACATGAGGTTCATTCATACGATCGCATTGGCACACGATGAAGGTGAAATCTGAAAGAATTAGATTAATGTGTATGCGGCGCTCATCATTATCGAAATGGTGCAAGTTATATTGTCTCCCTGTACACTCACGCACCTTCTTGATCATGTGTGATCTGACTGCATTGCAACTATTATTGATATGATATTCAGCCGGTCAGTCAGTGAGAATGCAATTTCGGGAGATATCTAACCATCTTGAGGTACTCCTTCTGACATTCCAGGGAGCTAAAATTGACTCCTTCCTGCCTGCATGTATTTGGCCAGGAATGCTCTACTGACTTTGTGTTGGAACATATGTTAACGGTCAGTATCTACTACTCGGTAAATGTAAAGCTACCAGCAGATCCTCACATTCAGTTGGAAATGATATCTCGCTCAGCAGTTGCTTCTCCATCATGAAACGTATTGTATACAGTACAGCAGCAACACAAAGATTACCTGGTGAAAGAATACTTCAAAGGTCTTATCGTTTACTACTGACCGACTGAATTGACGGTATCCTCAGCAGAGATAATGGGATGAGGTGTGAAGCCGATGATGATGGGTGTGGACTCCAGAGGTGACTAACGTTTGTCGCTGAACTAATACTGACATAGGAAATGACCCTGGCTGCTAGTTACATCAAATTCAAACTTTAATTTGGTCGGGGCAGAGACTGTTTCTGGGCTGGATGTGACGAGGATACAATGAGTGTAGATGATGGGGAGACCTGAGCAGTCGAAATCGAATCTTTGATATGTGAGGCCGTAGCCTTCATCCCCTTTCGCTTTTGCTTGTCATACGGCAAAGTGATTTTCCTCTTATGACTATTTGCTGTATGTAGCATTGGGGTGACAACTCCAGGAGTGGCCAATGCAGCTTTTGGAATTGAGGATGTGGTCTTGTGCAGTGGCTTTGTTGTTGGGAATATTTTCAGAAGGCTGGAATGGCCGAAAGGTAGAAAAAGAGTTCAGTTGCAGTAGATTGAGTTGCAATTTTAAGTTCATGATGTTCATGAAGGGTAATGGTTTGTGGAAAAGGACTGACATGTTGCTGAGCACTACACCTGATGAGTCTTGTCATAAGGGGTACATTTATATGATTTCATAATAGCTTGTTACGAAAGGATTACATACGGTCTAAAATAAGACAGAACCAACTCCTGAAGATACAAACACAACTCTGACTGGCATAAATTGAATCAAATACTGGCATTCTGTGGCCCAATCGCACCTACAAAACCAAACACAATAATGTCAAGAAAATCCAAACAAGAATAAAAACAACTCTTTACAATGCAAAAACAATTCCATACGACCCAGAGACAATATGCCCAACTCCAATCTAATACAACTCCCAAACGTGAATCTTACATATGTATCACTATGCCCGTCAATTGCAGTACTTTTGGACATACGGAAAATCATCACCCAAGTTGCCGACCATTCCATGGTGTAGTTAAATGCAATACCTCGAGCTGGGTGAAGCTCATACCTGTATAGACATCTTGGTACGTACCAATTGCTATCCACTTCAACGACTCATCAATACCCACTAACATGATTGAAACATCACACATTGTGTCCTCCGCCACCACAATCTCTGCCATTTGTGTCGTCGCCTCACACTGATCCTATAACTCTACTACCGCTTACGTTATCACCTCCACAATCTGTACTCTCTCTGCAATTTGTGCAATTCTGACATTTTGGAGAGATGCACACTCGAGGTGGTGAGTAGCAATTACCTCCGATTGTATTATTACTGTGTGGTTTATTGTAACAAACCTGGCAGCAGGTATTGGGCTCTCAGACAGTTCGAAGGTATCTGGTGCTTCTGGTAAAGACGATCGTAGTTGTGGTGGTGGTGGTGGTTGTGGTGG
>MU122351.1:0-24738 GCA_014904905.1 Wilcoxina mikolae CBS 423.85 | reverse complement strand
ACAAGTATCAATTGAACCTCAAACTGTATATACATACGGGATCCGCTGGTCTCCGAAGAGTGCCCAGACGGTCCATCCTCCGGTAGCCCCGCGTGGAACCTCAGATTCCCGGCTACAAATTAAAACCAAATCAACTCCATCGTATTCCTAGGAATCCGCTTCGTATGCCATCGTATGGGCACATATCTGTATTCGCTCGTTTGGCGATACGGTTTCGTTGACTTGTTCGACGAAATTGAATAGAGTTTGCACTGATGGCTTCCTCTCCTCACAACGATCTGCTAGCCACTTTAGAACCTTCGGGATTTATACTTCCCGTTCGGAGTTGTAGTATGATCCGCGATCGCTACTCCACTATCTTAAACTTTGTCCGTCAATAGACGAATGATGTTCATAATCATAACTGCCTAGGTAACTTGTTCGGAGTCGTAACCGTAGAGCCGTGGCTTCCGTCTGCCTCCGTGGCTCGTTCGAATCGTATTTAATTGTGTAATCTCGTAAGGCCGTTTACGACTTCACATGACTTCCGTACCCGTAACTGAAAACGTCTGTGGCATCGATCGATTGCTCGGCAATCTCGCGCTTCGATCTTCCATAAAAGAGGTGATTCTCGTAGCATTCGGCCTTCTCGGCTCTGTAGGCCTCGACTGTGTGTAAATTCGCTGGTGAAATGCTGATCCTCCGTAGGCGCACTTCGTTCGACGAATGTGCTCGTTTATGCTTCGTGCAATTGTAGCCTTATCGACTTCGCGTTATGCTCGATTTTTGACAATTAACGCGTTCAGGGGTGTCGTCGATTATAGATTCGCCAATACTTCATGCTCGATTGACTGCCGTCGATAGTATCTGACTCGTCTCGATAGTTCGCATGCGATTGCGCTCGTCGGACGAGGTTCGAAGAAATCTCTGGAGCAAGGCCGACTTCGGGATTGCCGGTGACGCGTCTCTCGGGGCCACTTAGGCTCCGGAATCATTCCTGTAATCGTCAATTGACTCAAGTGGATGGTAACTTATCCGATCTCATCGCTCTCGCGATTGGTAGTCTTTAAGTTCTCATATTATGAAATCGTCGTGATCGACTTGGTTGCTGACGTGTCTCTGGAGGATTGGCCTCCGGGATCAACTCGGAATCGTCTCTGCTACCATCAGCCTCAATTGGGTATACTTATCAAGACTCTCTGCTTCTGGAATTGGTAGCTCTCAAATCCGTATGATTTCTCGTTCGGATGTGTCGCGACGCGTCGATCGAAAAAGGGTAAGTCATGTTTTCAGGAGTGCCTATCATGGCAGGTGACGCGTCTCTCGGGTCTGATTGACATCTAAATCATCTCGGAATCGTCCCTACTACCGTCAATCAACTCAATTGGATGATTACTTTTCTTGTATCGACAATCTAACGATAGTTCTCGGACGCGGAGGTTACGGCGTGTCGCGACGCGTCGAAAAGTAAGGGAATCATGAAATCCCGTGAGCGAAACGTATCTGATGACTGAAAAGCGATTATAGTGTAAGGACGTACGTCCGTGTATGGCCTCGTATAAGAGTATAAGAGTAGATATGGTTGCAAACGTGGATATATGAATATAATAGGATTGTATGTAGGTAAGATAATCGCTAGCGTGCCAAAAGCACTTCGCGAGGTGATTATATATAAAGGGTGCTTACCCGGCCTCGGCAGCCAAGTGCACTTGGGAGGGCCAAGTGCGCTTGGGAGCCAAGTGCACCTGGGAGCCAAGTGCGCTTGGGAGGGCCAAGTGCACCTGGCACCGCCATTACATAGTGACAGGGTCCAAAAAAAGGATATCATACATCAGGTCAATCGCATACTCATCCTTGAAACTGTGAGTGGTATCTATCTGCATGAGGTTCTAGTCCTGAATACACTCGGCCATCAACTCCTTCATGAAACTATGAAGGTGGGGCATGTCCTTAATTGCATCGGTTTCAGAGGGGGTAGATGGGATCGTTTTGGGTGGCATTGCAATGTTCTGAGCTTTCTATAAGGTGTTTGAGGAGTTGATCAGAATTAGAGTTGATGTGTCTAAAATGACGATGAGAGTGGTAAATAAGTAAAGATGTAATAGATATAGATAATGGAGAAGAATCCAAATGGAAGGAGTGTACGGCAGTATATATACAGTGCAGAATAGGCCTACAAGATGGTGGAATTGTGTGGAGTGGCTCACAGAACAGGTGAAATAGTTAGTGATATCAAATACCATACTTGAAAAGGAGCTTTCCTGGTTGTGAACCGCCATCGGCACTTCTCTTCTGGCTTGAAAGATGTACCACTTGTTTTCTACGACTGTGAGAGTTGTTTGAACCACTTCTTGGACATGAGATACACATGCCATGTATATGTTGGGTCAAAGCATCGAGGTCTGTCAGTTTGGATTCCTACCATATGGCAGTGACATCAACTTCCAACATAATGATACAGTGTAGTGTTACAAACAGTCAGGACCTGTCATATGATATGAGAGAAGTGTTACCGGCATTTCTGGCAGTGCATAGGCCTCTCCAGGCACCACCAATTGACTCTGTGCAGTGGTGTCATGAACTCTGCACTTGTGTCTTGGTACACAAAACAGGTGACATTTCATGTTCTTGTCTGTGTTTTGTACTATCTGCCTGGTCAAACATCAAAAAAGCAAGGAACAAACAAGTCCATGGATTCTTTCTTATATCTGCATTACTATTAGAATCAAATTAGACTTAGACCATGGCTATATCGTGATAAACAGTGTCTACAGTATATTCCGAATCCAGTTTCTTGATATTTTATATACAGCTCTGTGGGTTTGTGTACACCATGCAACTCAATTCTACTACCCCTGCATAGCAACGACTCATGTATGGCAACGCTCAACATATTCTGCCAACTGCATTTACTGCCCTCAGCATTGTCTATACCATGCACACCATGGCTTCCATATGAACTCCAAATCATTTCTGTGCTGTATTCTTAAAATCTTTCAAGTCTGACCGGTGGCTCTACAAACACAACGACAGGGACCATCCTCGATATCGCACCCAACTTCTTCATGCGAAGACAGTATCTAAGACTCCTGAATATATTCAGAAATACTCTCAGCTATGTGTCGACGATTGTCACAGTGGACTTCAAGCCAATCATGACCTCATTGCCAATCCTGACCTGTTTCCTCCATTGCATATCTCTCCATCACCAGAAAAATCAGAATTTCTCTCAATAAACTTCTCATATCTCGATTCGGAAGCCTCTGTCGTATAACTTCCGATGGACGATTAGCACAATATTGAGCACCATGCTGAGCAGTTCTTACATAATCCCTCCCATATGTTCGACAGTGAGGAGGAGTACAATTTCGCAGAGCTGGTCACATCGAAAGGTCTTCCCGCCAACGTCATTGACGACTTCCTGAACGACAACTGCGGCCTTGAAGACTGTGTGCGTGATTCTCTGAAATCAAATTACAACCTCCGACAGAGAATCGACACGATGGAGGATGGACTTGGCCATGGCTCCTGGAAGAAAGCTACGTTGCAGATGGCATGGAATGTGCAACATCCGGATGCAATTGAGTTTTGGCGCTGTGACCTTATAGAGTATTCAAAATGGCTACTCCGGAAGCCAGCATACGAGGAACATCTTACATACACTCCGAAACGTTGCTTCAATAATGCTGGGTACCATGTTCACAACGAGATGCATACTGGAGACTGGTAGGTGGATATCCAGATAAGCTTCCTATATTCTTAGTATTCCCTTTACAATGCCCACAATTGTGAAGACAATACTACCCATCGGTGACATGCTGGTGCTGATCATATTTATATCTGACGGTACCCACTTCACAAATCTCTCAGGCGACAAGAGGGTCTGGCCGATATATATGACTATCTGCTACGTATCCGCAGCCACATGGAGAAAGCATACATTGCACAGCATGTTGTTGGTAGCCCTTTTGCCCATTTCCTTCAAGATGTGCGATGTCCCCTTCAGAAGAAAACATGCTCAGAGGGAGCATAACTGAATGGTCTCCCAGAACATGCTGCAGCATGTGTTACAACCCCTACTCAATTCCGACACCCATACTTTTTATGCCTGCTGTACTGATAGCAACTGCAGGTGTTGTTATTCGATGCTGGGTATATGGATAAATGATTACCCCGAGCACCATGAACTTAAATCCCTTGATAAATATTTATTCAACTGGTGCGAATACCCCATACAGGAAATGGATAATCTACTCCGCCGACATAAGTGATACAACCTTCCGGATCATAATATGTTTTGTATACTCGCAGATGCAAATATACCCCTGAGCATCGCCGATATCAAATGCCATGATGTCAATTCAGACTTCAACATCTAATAGTATCTTGATTGCATCACAACCAATGTTTTCAAGCCTGATCTATTCCACATAATGTAAATTGGGATGTTGAAGCACCTCCTGACATGGCTTCAGAAATTTCTCCAGCAGCATAAGTGGCCTGACAAGTTCAATAATATTCGGCTCTCAGTACCTGCATACCTTGATATGATGAAGCCAAGAGGTACATATGAGTAGGTTTCGTATTGGACGGAGGAGAAATCAAGACAATTATACGATTCCTTGTGTGTGTCATACACAATGTTCTGTGGAATCCAAACCTCTCTCATCACAGTGTTTGTGACTGTGTAGTTGAGTGCTGTATCTCTCTTATTGAGTTCAATTTCTATTACCAGTATTACACCCATGATGACAAAATACTGAACCTTATGCACAATACTATACGTCGCATTCACGATTTCAAGGATGTGTGTCAACAATATAGGACTCGCAAACGATCTGCAGTAGAGGCCAAAGAGAGACATACAGAATTGTACCGAGTGGAATGCTGAGTTTGATTCCGAGGAAATCAAGAAGAAAACTGCATACTTTAGACAGCGCAATTGTAATGTATGAAATCGTAAATGAGCTGTTCCACAGATGACGACAGAAGTGACAGTGAAACCAAACACTAGACATCATTTATTGAACTTCATATCTCTGCAGCAATACGATGGAAAACAGAATTTAAGGCCTCTTGAAAACAATCAGTGACGATGTCCTCAGAAATGGTTTTAATAGTGCAACCTGTCATTTCTTACACTCCAAGCAGGTCAATATCACTTCTGATAATCTCTTAAGCAGCACTGCCGCAATCTACCATGGATTGGAGGTAGAATAATGCAATATGCATGATGAGTGTATCATTCAGAAGCTCTGATGTACTGGTGATAAACGATGGTATTATGGGGCTGCCCGCCATGACAGGGTCTGAGTTCAAACTTCGCAACGTAAGGAGGGACAGGAACTGTCTCACAAGTCACTGCAGGGATACATACCATACTATATGCTTCGTCTATTCAAGCTGTGAGTTGTCTATTCGTGTGGCAATAATACCTTTTGACTAGTATACGTTGAAGTAAGAAAGCCTGCTAACAGTGGAATGCCGAAAAGTACATTGCAGCTAGTCATAACAGTGAAACCTTCTTTCAGAAGGTGCATATTGAGTTATTAGTGCAGGATATATTGTGGGTATGGCTTATATAATTGCAAAAGAGCCCATTGTGTCAAAGTTGAAGAATAAAGGATGGATAGTGAATAGTTATATAAACCTAGCAACTTGGAACATGTTTATTCTATACTGGACGACAAGTTGAATACAGTAGTGCACAGGGAATAAATGCTGTTTAGAACTGTAAATAGACTTAATAAACATTACTTTGTGATAAACACACCTTATGGTACAATATGCAGTCCATAGCATTGTCATTACAATACCCAGAGCAGTGTTGCCACCATACTCAAAGCACTATCCAATTGCCTCGGCTAGAGGAAGAACACAGTATATTAAGCGTCACAAGATACCAAGTACAGTGATATATACCAGTATTAATATACTGTGTCAACAGTTGTTTTTGCAGAGCCAAACATGAAATCATTGTGGATGTAAATATTACTCCGCCTACTGACGTTCCAGGTGCTCCAGGCACACAACCCAAATCTGGGCGTAACTAATATAACCTGGCACAGGCATATGTTCCTGATGTTGTACTTCTGCTTTTGCTTCTACATATACTACAGCTTCAGCATTTGACTTTAATATACCAATAAATGTCAATATAAGAACATCTAACCATTATGACATCAAAAGATGGTAATATACTATCAGTGCTATCAGAATCTTCTACCATTACATCAATATATTCAGTAGTTGTGAGTTATTACTATAATAGGATAAGTGTCAAAGTATTACACATGTACAGTTGAAGTATTATGTAAATGTATTTGAATAATATATTAAATAGTATAATAAGGATATTTCATAATATTTGAGATCATTTATTGTTGAGTATTCATAGTATTATCAATAGTTCCAATCCGGAAGCTGCCATTTGGGTTCTGGTCGGAATCAGTCTATTTCCAAATTCACCGTCTGTACTGCCCTTAGGTCTGAATGTGATTCAACAGTTTGATTTCATTTGAAAGTTTGAAACCTGCGAAATGTTATGGGTTATTCAACAGGTCAAATATTAATCTATAATAAACTTCTTGTGACTATTTCCTTTATATCTCTGATACTATCAGTTATATATATTCATAGTTTTGACTGTCAACTATTTTTCTTCTCTGATTTTGGATATGAAAACAACAGTTTGTAAATTGATTCAAGCATATCTCAGTATAGTCCTAGTGTTGAGAATGAACCATCAGAAGTTTGTACCATTGATGAACCGAATCCTTGCTAACTGGTTCACCTTAAACCTCACTGTTGTGGCCCACAATGTTGAATGAAAATTAGTAATTGAGATATTATCCTGTCAGCTTTAAATATAGTTCATCTTGTAGTCCATCATGTTAGCTACAAGATAAACTAAATATCGAGCTGATTGGACAAGAACTTCCTTGCCTATTTTCGTTCACAGTTGTGAAATTCAGTTCAAAGTCCGAGTCGAACCTTGAAACTTGACCAAATCTTGGATCCAATCTGCTTTGAACTCTGGCTTCTTTTGATACACCACAAACTGATTTGCTTTGTTGCCAACACTATATTGCTCTGTTCTGTCAATAAAGGCTGTCAATACTTGTAATATTCCTATTAATTAGATCACTTCACAAGCAGTATGAATCTAATGGAACTAAAAATCGGTGACACACTGTTGACAATTACCCTGAAGTGCTATCAGAGCATATTTTATTTCTAAATTTATATATAAATAATGACAAGATTATTTACAATGGACATAATACAATTGTCTGTGCTGTTAAGAATATGGAAATAATCCACGATGTTTGTGCAAGAGTATACTATGTTGATCTGTTCAAATTCTGGTTCAGAGCTATATAGAGTGTGCAAACTACAATCTATCTATATATGTTTAGAATACGAAGTGTACAACAGTAACTATCAAGACTATTAGCAACAGAATTAATATGCTCCATTCAGAGAAAACCAAAACAAATATAAAATATATATCACTATTCTCCCATTGCTATAGAGAGTATACTGACTGCCATCTATCTAGATAAATCTGAAATAAGAAATGTCCAACTTTAACTACCAATACCATTACTGCGACCAAAATAAAATGTCTAATTATAACAAATAGGATGTAATGGTGGCCAATCCTCTTACTTGCGTCCATGTCTTGGCCGGACGTAAGCAACCTGATTGGCCGAGCCGATGGCCGGGTAACTCCTGGCGTACTTATACTCCACGCAGGAGTGCAATTGCACTGTAGCGATAATCTTACCTTACAATTGATATCATCTTTATCACCTATCCCCCTTTGCAACTGTGTTTACACATATCAATCCGTACAAGGACATACGTCTTTACACTATTATCGCTTTTTGGTAATTGGATACGTTTCGCTCACGGGATTTCACGAATTACCCTTTTCGAATGACGCGTCGCAACACATCCGAACAATAAATCATACGAATTTGAGAGCTACCAATTGCAGAAGGAGAGAGGCTGCATAAGTATATCCAATTGAGGTTAACAGTGGCAGAGATGACTTCGAGGTAATTTCGGAGACCAATCGAACGGCCAGAGATGCGTCAGCAACCACATTGGTCATGATGATTTCATAATATGAGAACATAAAGGCTATCAAGCGCGAGAGTGATAGGATCGGATAAGTAAACATCCACTTGAATCAATTGACGATTACAGGCATGATTCCGGAGCCTAAGTGACCGAGACGCGTCACCGGCAATGCCGAAACTGGCTGTACTGCAGAGATGGCCTCGAACATCGTACGACAAGCGCAATCGTATGCGAACCATCGACAAGTGATAACCCTAAATGTATCAATTCGTTGAAATTCATACCCAAGGCGAAGTCGACAACCCAAAGTCAACAACGATAAACAAGTCGATAATGCTATAATTGCACGAACATTCTCGTCGAGCGAAGTGCACCTACGGAGAATCAGCATTTTGCCAGCGGATTTACACAAGGTCGAGGCCTACAGAGCCGAGAAGGCCGAATGCTACGAGAATCACCTGTTTTACGGAAAATGAAAGTGCGAGATTGCAGAACGATCGATCGATGCCACCAATGGCAATTACGATCACGACTACCCTTCTTCGAGACTCAATGGAGTTATCTACGTTACAGATGCTATTAGGAGTTTTCAGTTGCGGGTACAGAAGTCATGCGAGGCTGTAAATGGCCTTACGAGATTACACAATTACATACGATTCGAATGAGCCACGGGGGCAGACGCAAGTCACAGCGCTACGGCTACAACTCCGAACGAGTCAACAAGGCAATTATAATTATGGACATCATTCGTCTACCGACGGAACTGTGCAAGATAATGGAGCAGCAATCGAGATTGTGCTGCATTCCCAAATGCGAAGTATCCCAAATGCCGAAGGTTCTAAAGTGGCCAGCAGGAGAGGAAGCCATCAGTGCCAACTTTATTCAATTTCGTCGAACAAGTCAATGACACCTTATCGCCAAACGAGCGAGTACGGTATTTTATCACCAGATGCGCCCATACGATGGCAAACGAAGCCGAGTCCTATGAATACGATGGAGATGATTTGGTTTTAATTTGTAGCCGGGAATCTGAGGTTCCACTTGGGGCTACCGGAGGATGGACCATCTGGGTACTCTTCGGAGACCAGCGGATCCCGTATGTATACACAGTTTGAGGTTCAATTGATACTGGTCATATCCCCAAGTGGGAATGGACGTTATTTGGTTGTCAGGCAGTCCCAATCGGGTGAGGCAAGGACGTTATTTGGTTGTCAGACAGTCCCAATTGGGTGTGACAAGTACGTGATTTGCTGAGTGAGCTTATTTCTTACAAATGGTGGAAGCCGTGGTGGACGCACTGTGTGAAGCTGGTGTTGCGGTTGCATTGGTACAAGTCCAGGAATCGTGACGTCGACTTGCAAACGTATTCGACATTTGGCTCTGCGAACCCCAGGATGAGCGGAAGAGATGGCAGTGGACCAGATAGACGATCAGGAATGCCCGGAGAATGTACCTGAATCACGGCTAGGGAGGAGGCGCGTTCCGAAGGAGGCTGTACTCCATATATATATACAAATACTTGGTGTTACTGCTTTAGACAATCTATTGGCCAGGGGGAGGTTGTCGATGGTCGTTTTTCCTAAGAGTGGGAGTTCGTACAGGGCTGCTGCGAGCGACCATAGAAGGCATCACTGATGGTCAGTGAGATAGGCCCCAGGTGCTTAATTGGCGAGCAGGGAGCAGTGGCGGTAGTTGAGGCAGAAGAGTTACCAACAATGCGGGGCTTGAATGATTGCTACTGGCTCGCCGAGTCAAGAACGGAGTACAGTATGGCGGGGGCTCCCATTTAAGATAACTCGTTAATGACAAGGCCTCCTGGATTCCGCAACATCTACCGCTCCATGGTTTGTATTATCAAATTCATTAACACATATGAAGTAGTTACGGCGTCATGCACATATGTACGATACTGCATGGATGTCAAGATGATATCTGCTTACGATTAGATGGAATACCGGAATGCGAAGCCATGTCAAAAATGATCAATACCCGCGGAAATGACGAAAAGGCACTCCAAACGCTAATCGTTGCGATTATGCCACCTACTCTTTACGAGTCACATAGGGCTTACCGAATACTTTACGGCAAGGAATCCACTCCGAATCGAAGAAAAGACAATCAAAATGATGGTCGACGAAATGACGATACCATGTCAAATGACGATTTATCCACAAACGAATGGGCTTGAAACTGCAATATTCATCACGGTATACAGGGGTATTCACTTGCAGATGGGCATGAAAAGGTTATCATCGTACGAGCCTATTGCTCTACAATGATTTGGTATGATGGCGCAGAGTGGTATTCCCAAAATAGCGTGGAATAAAATCGCGTGCTCAAGAGCCGGATTCTGGATTTGGACTTAAGATCCCATGCCATCTGGACGGATCAATGAGCGGGTATTTTGTTATGATGGACGTTATGTCACCGGATGGATTACGGAAGTGTGATCAAGAACTATCTTGCTCGCACTGGATGCGAAGAAGACAGTCGTGCGAAAGCCGATCTTAAGTACATGCAGGCCAGTAAAGATGACCTTAAGGAGCTTACAGAGCTACAGGAGAAGCCACAAAATGTGGACTGTACAAGTGCATATTTGAACATTCCAGAAACGAAAAGCTGGAGATAGATGATGATAAATCTATTTACTTATATGGTGAGGTTACGTTTGGAACTTTCCCCTTTTCTTAAGAAAGTCTTATTTTAGATGACAAGCTACGAGACTAGCAATTGAGTGCAGAAGTGTAAATATGTAAATATAGGACGTACCGATGAAATGATCGGAATCAAGATCCTGGCTACGAACTAGAGTTATTTACTTACTGAACCACGATGGCAATTTGAGGTGTTAGAATCAACACGAGAATCAATATGCGAATCAACATCGAAATTGGAGACGTGTCAGCCTATATGATACCGGCTAGACAAAATAAGTCTTCGACCGAACTCTGATCAAAAGAGGGGGATAACCGTACCGGAAATTCAGAAACGAGCCCTACTGCAAACGATTACCGCACCGGAAGTGCTGGCATCGAGCACCATCACCGTTATGTATACCAGAAAAGTTAACGGTTGCGATGCCAAGGATTTATCATGGAAGTGAAGACTACCAATGGGGCTACCTAAGGCCGAACAACATACAGTTGAGATGACTACTAGATCTGAGATATTATACGAAATGGAGGTATCATAGAGCGACGAACAAATATCATTGAGAGGCGACCACATTGCAGAAGCGATCGATAGTACCGAAGAGACTACCAGCAACATCGCCAAAGGTGTCGAATCGTATTCCGAATGACTATCGAGAAAATGACCAACAGTCGACCGAGCTGTCTATCGAGACGTCAAAACCTAACTGGGATGCACCGAAGTCTCTGAGGTAAACTACTGGAGATATAAGCGGCACGGAATGTGCACCTTATTGGAATGAGCACCTTATCGGAATTGCACCTCATCGGAATGGGTGGCATAATGGGAACACACCTACGTCGGATCAACAGGTCAAGAGCAGAAGCTCCAGCTTAGATGTATGAAGCTGCAATACAGGCTTGTTGGAGTACAAACATTGCCAGAGTGCTGAAGTACATTGACGGGGTAAGTATGATCTTCATATGTCATGCTTACATGATAGATACGTCGGAATGAAATGTGAGCTTAGGCTGTTCATCGAATATATGAGGCTGCGGCAATGCGAGCTTCCGGGAATTTCCAAGAATGCAATCACTCTGAATCACATGGTATCTATGAGCTTGTATAGTATACTTATGAATTAGATATATCAACGAACGAATATGCTCTGCAATTGGCCTTTATCTCTGAGAGCACCAAATGAAGCCATAACGATAATCGATTGACGTCGCCGCAGATAGTGGCAATTAACCGTATCGGGCTAGATTTAGGGTGTGTCACCTACAACTAGGCTCGGGAGGGCTTAGCGTGTTGAAACTAACTACTTTCATGGATTCGGAAGCCGAAGGCATGGAAATCGGAGAATGGCTGCATTGATGCACCTGGAGCGGATGCATACTCGATTACTTTGTCAGTACAACCTTATGGCACACCTACGAGTTAGATACTGCAACTCGAACGAGCTTGTACGAATGCATGTCGACATATGATGACTGCAATCGAGGGCCGATGAGGCCGACACAAGTCAACCAACCACCATTGGAACTGAAGCCAAATGACAACCAAAAGTCAAAGACGAAGAAAATCCAGATAGCCAATATACGAGTTACTCTGAAGCCAATCAATGAGACATACAATCGACACCGAGTGCAGGTGCTATCACCGATGAGGTCTGCCGTGGGCTTGGAAGCTAGGATTCCGGGGGCTACAAGTGAACTTGGACTCGGAGGTGGACATGAAACGTAGCCTGCTTCAGTAGTGGGCTTGGATTCACAGACTTGGATTGGAAGAGGTGGACTTGGAGAAACGGAGGTTATTGGGATCAATCAGACGTTTCCTTCTTTTCTCTTCTCTTCTCTAATTGGATCTCGACCTGGTACAAATGTTGTCGGTACAAGTTTTTACCACCTACCACTGGAGGTGGAGTTTCCCCGTGCGCCAGATCCACCGAACGGTCACCCTTGAGCGGTACCGATCGGTTGCGGGATTTACGAGGCTGTGTGAGGGTGTACGAATCTGGATCTCTACTTGTTGTTCTGCTTGTGGTTTCTTTCTCTTTCTCATTTATGTACGTATATGGCAGCCCAGGGGGTCTGCTTCTAGAGAGGGGGATGATGTAATGGTGGCCAATCATCTTACTTGCATCCATGTCTTGGCTGGACGTAAGCAACCTGATTGGCCAAGACGATGGCCGGGTAACCCCTGGCGTACTTATACTGCACGCGCGAGTGCAATTGCACTGTAGCGATAATCTTACCTTACAATTGATATCATCTTTATCACCTATCCCCGTTTGCAACCGTATCTAAACATATCCATCCGTACAAGGACGTATGCCTTTATATAGGAAACCAAACGAAATGTAAAAAATCAAGGATATTTATTTGGATTGTAGTTCCCGGGGCTATAAGAACTGAGGTAAGGTTGTTGGAGTTGTGACAGAGAAAGAGATCAGGCAGTCTGCAAGAATCACAGAGGTGAACGGAAATTGCTGTTGAAGGCTATTGAATTGTTTTGTTGATGAGAGAATAAGTGAAGAGAAAACTAATCCTCTAGTATACCATCTGCTATATATATACTATCCTCAGCTGTGGTCATCTTCAATCACTCATTCATGCAAATACTTCGTAACCTAACAAATAACTGTACTGCTTCCACCATGTTTTCTATTATCCTATTATCTTAGGTTCTCAATTCTTTGTGTTATTTCTTTTGATTTCAAATCTATTACACCACTTAACGATGATAGTCCTTTTTTGGGATTCCATCTCTCGATCGTTACTCAATCACTGACCATTGTTCAGTCCAACCACAACATAATGTATTGATCACTACTCTACTGTTATTTATGCGGTTTGTCTTTGTGTGATTCGACTATATCGGCCATTGGTGACTCCATATCAGATATGTATATAGAGTATTTCAATTGTTGTACAGTCATATCTTCAAAAGATCATGAATCTTAGCCATCCTATGCTGCTTTCTATCAATGGGCCCTTGTATGATTTTGACATTATTAGTAGATATCAGTGGTTCAATCTGAAGATGTATTTTGAGCCATTACATCTTTCAAAATATTACACAACTCCTTTTTCATGAAGTATGTCATATGT
This sequence comes from Wilcoxina mikolae CBS 423.85, assembly GCA_014904905.1. Taxonomy (NCBI): domain Eukaryota; kingdom Fungi; phylum Ascomycota; class Pezizomycetes; order Pezizales; family Pyronemataceae; genus Wilcoxina; species Wilcoxina mikolae. Next base: position 10,927 of record MU122351.1, on the reverse strand, counting down.
ATTTATTGACTGCATCCACTCAAATATATCCTGGCCCAGAGAAGAACTAGCATCCACTCCAATCCTTTATAGGAATTCATAAAGATGTCATTTACTATATCAGTGAAATTGGCATACTTAGTATATAATTGCTACGGTAGTCACCACTGATCAGTGATATCAGATATCCAGAATACAATCCTCCTCTGCAGGGAGTTAGTGTGATAATGATCAAGATTGGAATTAATTTGTGCCCACATTCTGGATGCCTCAGAAGGTCATGTTAAAGATTGAATTGTGGTATTCAATAATTGTGCTGCATGATCGCATTGTCTGGGAGTAGATTTAACTATTTTCGCATGTGTTAGATACTCCTGATCAATACTAGGCAAAACATATGATTGAATACAAATTATCATTGAAACAAGACAAGTATATATGAGAAAGAATCGTCAGTCATTTATGTTTCACTCTTAACATCAGATGTAGTTATACTTTTGTTACAATATTTATGGTAAACACACTTTATGAATGTATCTTTGTAATGGGTAGTGAAGGAAGACTGATTATCAGAGTAATATCCATGACTTTGTTCCAATTCCTAAATTTTTATAACTCCTGGAAAGAATTGAGAATTGGTATCACAATCAGATACATATATCTGTCCAATGTAACTTTGGAATAGTATTTCAATAGTTTTTGCCAAGCGAACTTTAAAACAAAGTTTAGATACTGTTTCAAGTGAGGTTCATTCTTTGCTAAAACTGTCATAACAACATCCAAATGATCAGATATGTCATTGCAGATGGTGATCACATAGTACCAGGGAACCTTAAATGTTTTGGACATTTAAAGTATATATGTTCAGAATGATTTCAGTACTTCCATCATTCACGTGACTATATTTTACTGATTCTGTATTGTTAATGATGGACAGTAGTTACAACAATCTGGATTTGTAAGGTACTCACATGTGATATATCACAGTCTAAATACCTGCTTCAGTAATTCTATAGTTGAATTCAACTGTGTTTTCCCATATATAGTAGGCAGTATATTAATCCTAACTTTCAGGTTGTACCAATTATGAAACTTATTTAGATACCCAGAAATCAGAGTAATCAATATGGCAAGTATAGAATTCTATATCAGGAGTCAGGAGTAAGAAATTTAAATTTCATGCACTAGGTACCTTTTCAAAAATCTTAACCCAATTGGGTTGAATCGCAGCCAACTTTGAGATACTAGTATTTCCTGTGTTTTGCTATTTCTAACTTTTTGTTGTAAGCACAATCTCATTTTCATCAAATTGCTTATCACACTCATGGGCTTCCCACCACTTTGTATGGCATTAAGCATACAAGCTGCTCATAAATTGATTTACACCGACCTGAATGATGTGTGGTAGACAAGGTATGTCATTTCACAATGATGACCATTCTATTCCTGATGATCATCGGGAATAAATCCCTGCACCCGGATGATTTGGTCATGCCTAGACGTCGGTGGTATGTCAGGAGTGCCTGGAACATCGGTTGGCAGGGTAATATGTAAGTCCGTGACTATATAATGTGAGGCACTGCAAATTCAACTACTGGTGCTAGGTATTCACACGGTCGCATATCACTCTACACAGCACCTTGGGACGCTTAATATATCGTGTTCTTCGTCTGGCCGGTGAATTGCATGGTGCTTGGTGCTCGGTGGCAACACTGCTCTGGGCATTGTAATGACGATGCTATGCATGGCATATTTGACCATAAGCTCGTTTTCCATGGAGAACCACTTTGCTTGCATCCATATCTTGGCTGGACGCAAGCAACTTGAAGGTCTGCCTATTAAGTCTATTTACAGTTCTAACACCGTGACCTTACAGTTCTAAACAACTTACAGTTCTATACACCGTTTATACCCTCTTCAACGCTGTATTCAACTCGTCCTCCAGCATATAATAAACATCGTTCCAGATCACTAGGTCTACATGACTATTGAATATCCATCCTTTTTTCTCTGACATTGACGAAATGGGCTCCTCTGGAATTAAGTGAGCTGCACGAACAATATTCACTGCACTAATAACTGCGAATGCACCTCCGGAAGATGGTTTCACTATCCTGACTAGCTGCGACATACTTTCTGGCATTCTACCATTTGCAGGCTTCGTCACTTCAACGGATGCTAGCCAAAAGGTATTCATGCCGCACGAATAGATAACTTGCAGATTGAATAGATGAAGCATACGGTACGGAACGCATCCCTGCAGTGCATTGTGTCACAGCTCCTGCTCCTCCTTATGTTGCGAAGCATGGGCCCATACCCAGTCATGGCGGACAGCCCCAGAATACCATCGTTTATCTCTAGTACATCTGAGCTGCTGAATGATGCGCTTGTTATGCATGTTACGTGATTCTACCTCCAATCCATGGTAAATTGCGGCAGCGCTGCTTAAGAGATCACCCGAATCGATATTAACCTGCTTGGAGTGTAAGAAACGACTGGTGACATCGTATAAACCATATCGGAGGATGTCTTCACTGAATGTTTTCAAGAGGCCTTGAAAGTCCTTGACTTTCTCTTTTCCTTTGTGCTGCTGTGGAGATATGAACCTCAATAAACCAGGTCTACTAGAAGTGGTTGCTTCCACCGTCACTTCCATTGTCACTTCTTTCGTGGTCTGTAGAGCAGCTCGTTTATGGTTCCCTGCATCGCGGTTTGCCTTTCTGACAGCGAATGCATCACTCCGAAGGTAGTAGTTGATTTTCTGAGTATAGTGATCACCCGTCTTGTTGGAGGCATTAAACCCGTTCTTAATCTTCTTCCGGTGAGAACATTCTCTGATCTCCGTCGACCACTGTTTAAGCGAACCGTACCGTTGTATCTGCTCTCGGAAGTACTGCATGAGATGTATCTTGGGAAAGTTGAAATCTCTACCCTCTTCAATATATTCGGCAATTTCTGCATCGATAATACCTTTTCAGGCGTCGCGAATGCGCTGTCGAAAGGCCACCGTTTTCTTCTTGTTTTCCTTGGAATTCAACTCGCCATCCCGCTTGGCACACAATTCTGTACGTCTTTCTTTGGCATCTGCTGCAAGTCATTTGCCAGCCCCGAATTGTTGAAACACATCCTTGGATTCGCGAAAGTGACGTAGAGCATTGTCCATGAGGTCTAGCATTTCGTCATCATGAGAGTCATACTGGCAATAGAACTACAACTCAATAAGATAGCGAGAGCACTCAACTGCACGATCACAAACACTGCGCTGAGAGGGGCTTGGGTCCCATTGAGTATTGAGTATGACACCCACAAGGAATCGTATCATCGTCTTGATTTCTCGTCCGTTCCAATGCGAAACCGCCTCATATGCACATCTGGGCTTCGTTATATGAAGGTATGCAGGCACCGAGAGCCAGATATCATTGAACTTGTCAAGCCACTTGTGCTGCTTGAGAAATCTGTGAAGCCATGTCAGGAGGTGCTTCAACATCCCAATTTGCATTGTGTGAAGTACATCAGGCTTGGGAAGATCACTTGTAATGCAGCTAGATACCATAAGATGTTGAAACCTGGATTGACATCGTGGCGTATGAGATCGGCGATGCTTAGGGATGTATTTAAATCTGAGAGAATGCGATAGATCAAATGATCGCGGAGGTTGTGTCGCTCATGTCAGTGGGATAGATTACCCATTTCCTGCATGGGGTATTCGCACCAGTATCATACACCATTCTTGATGTTGTAAAGGTCACAGTGCTCGGGGTAATCGGCCATCCATTCAGCCAGTATCGAATAATAATGCATGAAGTTGCCATCGGTACAGCCAGCATAGAAGGTGCGGGTCTCGGAATTGAGTAGGGGTTGCAACACATGCTGCAGCATGTTCTGAGTGACCATTCGGTTATGCTCCCTCTGAGCATTTCTTCCTGTGAGTGGGACATCGCACATCTTGATGGGAATGGGCAAAAGGGAGACCAACAACACGTTGTGCATTGTGTGCTTCATCCGTGCGGCTGCAGATAGGTTGCCGATCCTTATATATATCGGCGATGCCTTCTTGTCGCCAGAGAAGTTCGTAAGGTGGGTGCCATAAGACATGAATATCATTGGAACCAACATGTCACCCACTTGTAGTGTTGTCTATACAACGTTTGTGAGCATTGTAAAGGGTATACTAAGAAGGAAGCTTACCTGTTTATCCCACCACCAGTCTCCAGTATACATCTCGTTGTAAGCACGGTGCCCAGCATCATTGAAACAAAGTTTCGGAGTGTATGTAAGATGTTCCTCGTATGCTGGCTGCCGAAATAGCCATTTTGCACACTATATAAGGTCACAGTGCCAAAACTCAATTGCATCCGGATGCTGTGTATTCCATGCCATCTTTACCGTAGCTTTCTTTCAGGAGTCATGGCCAGGTCTGTCCTCCATCACATCGATGTTCTGTCGGAGATTGTAATGCGATTTCAGTGAATAACACACACAATCTTTAAGGCCGCAATTGCCCTTCAGAAAGTCGTCAATGACGTTGGTGGAAAGACCTTTCGATGTGACCAGCTCTGCAAAATTGTACTCCTCCTCACTGTCGAACAGATGGAAGGGGTTGTCCAAGGATTGCCCAGCATTATGCTCGTCATCGGTCGGAACGTATGCGAAAGGTGTTCCAGCATCGGGATATGAGAGGCTTTTTGTATTTCAGTCGAATTCGGATGGTTCTGAAGAAGGTGACGTGTTCAATGGAGGAAACGCGTCAGGATCGTCAACGTGGTCATAGTCGACATGAAAACCACTGTGCGAATCGTCGATACAACGCTGAGAGTATTTTGGAATGCATTCAGGGGGCTCAGTGGAGTCAGGGGGCTGAGTGGAGTCTGTCTTTACCTCAAGAACTTGAACGCAATATCGAGGATGGTCGCTGTGGATATGTTTATAGCGCCACAGGTGAGACTTGTAAGGTTTCAAGCAAACAGGGAAGAAACGATTTGGAGTTTGTAAGGGAGGCATGGTGCGCGTGGTGTAGACAATGCTGAGGGCTGTATATACCGTTGGCAGAATGTTATGAGTGTTGCCAAGCAGGGGTAATGTAATTGAGCCACATGGCATACAAAACTCAAAGAGCCGTATATAAAATGCCACAATGTAGCAAACCCCAGAGCCTAATTTCACCCTAATTGCTAGGCAATTATAAGAAAGAATCCATAGACTTGCTTGTTTGCTGGCTTGTTTGATGTTCGACCAGGTGAATGATACGAAACACGGACGCAAACATGTGATATCACTCCTTTTGTGTGCCAAGTCACGAGTTCTGAGTTCATGACACCATCGCACAGAGTCAATTCGTGGTGACTGAAGAGGCCAATACACTGCCAGAGATGCCGGTAACACTTCTCGAACTTCATATGGCAGGTTCTGACTTTTTGTGACACCACACTGCATCATTATGTTGGAACTTGATGTCACTGCCATATGGTAGGAACCCAAACTGACAGACTTCGACGCTTTGACCCAACATTCGCATGACCAGTGTGTTTTACGCTCAAGAAGTGGTTCAAACAACTCTCAGAGTCATACAAAACATGCAGTGCATCTTTCAGGCTGGAAGAGAAGTGCTGATGGCAGCCCACAACCAGGAAGGTTCCTTTTCAAGTATGATGTTTGATGTCACCAACGGTTTCAACTCTTCTGGGACCCGCTCCACACGATTCCAGCACCCTGATGGCCCATTCTGCACTTTATATATACTGCCATACACTCCCTCTATTTCAATTCTCCTCCATCATCTCTATCTACTCCATCTTTACCTATTTACCACTCTCATCGTCGTTTTCAGACACATTAACCCTATCCATGACCAACCCCTCATACACCTTATTTCCAGCTCAGAACGTTGCAATGCCACCCAGCAAGATCCCATCCACCCCCTCCAAAACCGATGCAATTAAGGATACTCTCCACATCGATGATTTCGCGAAGCAGTTAATGGCCGAGTACATTCGGGGCCTTATTCGGATGTATGCCATTCTCGGTGTCAACGATGATGGGGCGATTGACTTGATGTATGATATCCTTTGTTTGGACCCAGTCACTATCAGGAACGTTGCACAGTTTCAGGGGATGTGGAAGCATCGGGCATCGACTCAACCACGATACATGGAATGGTGGAGTGGGTTCCGGGAATTTCTCCAAGACTGTTTCGATAAATCTCGGATTCAGATGGACCAATATCACTAAGAAAACCACCTTTACCTGCTGACACCGACACTGATACCGACCCCGACCCCGACGACTCCGACAACTGTGACAACCACAAACGTGGCAAAGGCCATGCCAAGAAAGACACCTGGTATCCTGAGATACCGAACCTGCAGCCACCCTCCCACAATCGTGCAATGCCCCCAACCATCATTGCTTCTGCCCTCCAGAAGAAACAAAAACTCCATGACATCTCTTCCAATGCCGTCCCTACTGGCCCAATGCTTATATACCCCTTCAGGGTTTGCATTGTCGACCCTGAAAGCTAAGGCCCAGAAAGCTACGACCGTTGGGATGACATCTTCGTTCACCACAGCTCGAATAGATGGCATCTCTCACAAGTCAAGAAGCTCACCGCAAAGGCCATACACCGTGCTGTGTGTCGCCTATGTCCTGTCAGAGATGTCAGTTGTATTCTTGGGTGTCTAATTATGCCTGGCGAAACCTCTCTGCAGCAATGGAATGCGATTCGACTCAATAGCAACGACTCTGTGGCCACCTTCTTTTCCGTTACAGCTTACAACCCTTTCATCGTTGTGGCTGTTCTGAAGGCAATAGCAGTTGCGCCTCCAAGGATTGTATGAGCTACTCCACCACCACCAACACCACCACCACCACCACCACCACCACCACCACCACCACAACTACGATCGTCTCCCCCAGAAATACCTGGTGCCTCCGAACCGGCAGAGAGCCCGACACGTGCTCCCAGGTTCATTACAATAAACCACTCGGCAATGACACAACTGGAGGTGACTGCGACACACCACGTCGAGTGTGCCTCTCTCCAAGATGAATCATAGTCTGTGGTGGAGGAGTCAATGAGTCCCAGAGTTGCACGAATAGCGGAGACAGCTCAAATTGTTGAGGCGACATCGCGGGCGGTGGAGGAGTTACAGCAACAGTGGGAGGCTAGGTCGCAAATGGCATAGGTTTTGGTGGAGGAAGAGATACTGTGTGACGTTTTGTCAGTATCGGTGGGTGTTGACGAGTTGTCAGAGTCGGATGTGATTGGCACGCACCAAGATGTCAATGCCAGTATGAGCTTCACACAGCTCCAGGCGTCACATTTGGCACCACCATGGACGGGTCAGCAATTTGAGTGATAATTTTCGGTACATCCAACAGTGCTGCAAATGACTAGCATACTGACGCATGTAGGTTCACGATTGGTGGTTGAGTTAGATAGGGTTGTTGCATATCCTCTTTGGGTCGGGTGGATTCGTTTTTGCATTTTACAAAGATGTGTTTAGTCTCGTTTGGGTGTTCTTGGCATTATTGGTATTTGATTGACTAATCGTACGCGACACTTTCGTGACAAGCTAATACGAAATCGTTTGAATCTGCCCCTTTATGAGAATACGTTTCAGGTGCAATGCCCAGCGACATGACAGTCCTTTTCCACACTGCATTACCCTTTGTCTACATTGCAACTGCACTCTTTTTCTGCCTTTCTGACATTCCTGCCTTCTGAAAATGACCCGAACAACAAAGCCACTGCACAAGGCTGCGTCCTCAATTCCAAAAGCAGCACCGGCCACTCCTGGCACCCCAATGCCACGTACAGCAAATGGTCATAACAGGAAACTTACTTTGCAGTTTGACAAGCAGAAGCAAAAGTGGACGAAGGCTACAACCTAACATATTGAAGGTTCGATTTCAACTACCCAAGTTTCCTCAGCATGTACACCCATTGTATCCGCACCAAATCCTGCCCTGTAACCATCGCTGCCCCCGCCGAATCAAGCCTTTATTTCAACATCGCCAGCATCCAGTGTCATTTCCAACGTCGCTATTCGTTCAGTGACGAACCTTAGTCACCTCTGGAGTCCACACCCATCATCATCATCGGCTTCACAACTCATCCCATCGTCTCAGCTGAGGACACCGTCGAGTATGTCAGTTAACAGTAAACGATATGGCAGTCGATGTGTTCTTACACCAGGTGACCTTCGAGTTACTGCTGTACTGGAAACAATGCGTCACTTGATTGAGAAGCAACTGCTGAGTGAGACTCCATTTCCAACTGAAGCTGAGGTTGTACTGGTAGCTTAAACGATTCCGAGAGTGGTAGATACCGACTAACATTGTTTCCAATACAAAGTCAGTAGAGCATTCCTGGCCGAAGGCATGCAGGCAGAAAGGAATCAATATTAGCTTCCAGGAATATCAGAAGGAGTGTCTCAAGATAGTTAGATATCTCCCAGAATTGCATTCTCACTGACTAACGTATGTCAGATCAAAAACAGTTCCAATGCAGTCAGATCGTACATGATCAAGAACGCCTATGAGTGTGTAGGGAGACTAAACAACTTGCACCGTTTTGAAGATGATGAGCGCCGCATACACATTGACCTAATTCTTTCAGATTTTACATTCATTGTACGTCAATGCGATCATACGAATGAACCTGATGTGAGTTCTGTCTGCAACTTGTAGCATCGCTAACACCACCAGGAACGAGCTAGCTACTTTCCTGCCGAGGAGATTCCACATTTTCTATATATACATTTCTTCCAACGAATTCGCAAACACAGCAGGCTTTCAGAGGGCTGTCATGACTGGATTTGGGAACAGATACCCCCAGCACTGATTGTGGTAACATGTAGGGCATTGCATCACGCACTGACAGAGTGGCAAAGAAATGGAGGTTTAGCTCCAACAAAGGTTGCAATCGATGACCTTGAAATCCGGCGCAACAGGCCCAAGTGGCAGTACTACTTCAATCGAGATACTGCTGGCGGTAAGTATGACCGTATGGCCTTCACAATGCATGCAATTGCTCTAACAATTTGCAGAGACTTACATGATCTCATGAATATATGGAATGATCTCCCATCTCCATTGAGACAGAAGGTAATCAAGTCCATAAGGGTGGCTCTCAACAATCTCATTCTACATGAGCAAGGAGCCAATACCATGCCACCCGTGGCCAAGCCTTGTCGAGTGGTATTAAACAAGACTACGATGGAATCACTGCTATTCGAGCCGGATATTGAGACTCCGATCATTGCTGCGATCCGTATCCCCATTGCTAAAGATTTGTCTTTCGATGCTGAGGATGGAATCGACGATGGCAACAATGATAGCGGCAACGAGCATGACGACAATGATAGTGACAACGAGCATGATGACATTCACATTGCCACGAGTCGTACTCTGTGACATCGTGGTCTCCAGCTAGATGATGATAATGTCGAGAATGAGGAGAATGAGGATGAGGATGAGGATGAGGACGTAGAATCAGAGTCGGTGGATGACTGCGAAGGAGAGAGTAGTTTAGAGTATGTGCTTGAAGCTGGCTGCGACGTGTAGCATGGCATTTGGAACGAGGAGAGAGTAGTTTAGAGGATGTGCTTAGAAGGGGAAACTGTCTATATTAAAGTATAATATCAAACATCATCCTCAGTAACGTCACTGCACTGTATCTGTTGCCCGAGATGCGAGTGCAATTCAGAGCATTGTATAAACGTCGCATGCTGTGAACATTGCGTTATGTCAAGGTGTATATTGCACTCATGCATCACATGAGTAGTGTTGTGGATCAAAAGGTGTGCACACTGCATGGCTGCGTCGGTAAGAATCATGTACACTGTATAGCTGGGATAGTAACGAATGCTGCGTCAGGAGGACCGAACGCAACGCCAGAGGTTATATATACGAACGTGTAGCATCACTCTACGATTAGACTCAGGAGGTTTCAATTGAAGTGTCCGATACGCTCTAAGCCCACATACAGCCTGGGGGCGACATGGTTCCTTTCCCGATGATTCGAGTTTTGATTGTAGATTCTTAGTTCTTGAGTACTACGATGAGATATTATCAGTAGTAATTGTGAGTTATCGGACATCAATAAGATTATATCAATCGGAAACGTTCTTTACATACTATGTTAGCTGCATTCATGTGTATTTGTCTTTAACCTTAAGTTGTTGGTCAGAGGTACTATATACAAAACAATATGAACATACAACTCATTAAATGTGAATTGCAACTTGCGAAAAGCACAGCTATGATCAATACAATAGTCAACACTGTACATTATAGGCAATCTATTGCTAGATGTTCAATGATTCAGTGTCACACTGAGTTTATTTTGCATTGGCAACTGTATTCTCATCTCATTAATTGTTAGAGTGTACACTGTTTGACACATATTTCCACAGATACTTGCAGGATGAACCTCGAAATTGCTTTCTATAGTCACTACGAAAAAGTCTTGGTGGTTCGGTCCATGCACCCCTGCACATACACACTCTTCAGTAACAAAAGTCAATATTACACGACAACCAAGAATGATACAGTCTTCAAACCAATAATTCAAAGTGTCTAGATACTTATAATGATGTCTGTATAAAGAGAATACAATTCAAATAAAATTACATGCTCAGTACCTTGTATACCATCCCTTAGCCTCAATTACAGCAGCCACACTGTCAGGCATGCTTTTTGACAGTTTCTCAAAGTATGCCTCTGGCATCTTCTCTCAGATCTTCCGCAGGACTACAACCAACCTTGCTTTCACTTTATCCAGGCCTCTATTTGTGTTTCCAATGTGTGGGTATTTTTTATATACCCTGCACTTGAGCTCCATGTAAACATGCTCAATGGGGTTGAGATCTGAGGAATAGGGTGGCCAGTCATCTATCTGGATGTTGTGTATTTATTTATTTATTTATTCATCATACAGCATGCAGCC
>MU122350.1:41944-61857 GCA_014904905.1 Wilcoxina mikolae CBS 423.85 | reverse complement strand
ACGCAAGTCTATGAGGGTAAACATATCCCTGCAACCCACTATCCGATTTAACATTGAGTCGAGATATCAAACAAAAAGTGATGGTTCGATGAACGTGTCAGCGGTCGTTGCCGAAACCTGTTTTCTGCGTTCGCATACAGACCAGAAGAAAAGCAAACGGGCTTAGGCTACGTGGCAAAACCTGGCGGCATGAGGATAACCTGTGGGATGCCTCGCACTTTAGAAAGTGCCGAACGTCAAACGGAAAAGAAGCGTAACCTACCGAGATCGAGTAATTAGCCTAACGATCGGAGGCCATAGCTATCTTAGTACAAACACTGAAGTCATAGAGAGTAGATGAGTAATTCGCTCTATAAAAGAACCCCCTTTGCACCCGCAAAGTAAAACATCAAGCTCTAGCAGCAATCCACAGTCAGAACACACCAGCGGACAAGAATCTAAAATATTATTAAGTTTTCTACTTTAAGAATATATGTCTTTACACTTTCGAGATCTTGACTCTATTGTTCTTTACGTACACGCCCTTTGCGAACGAGCAATCACACATCACGATTTCTGGTACGCACGTGGGTTCATTGCTCACTACGACATCGCTTTCGAATATTGTCACTGGTTCTACACTGGTGAACTTCCCTCGGCTTATTACTTCATCTCATCTGAGGACGAAGACGAAGAAGAGTCTTTCTCTGAACTCTTACACGACGAAGACGATTTCCAGGACACCTACGACTTCTGAAAAGTAGGCGGCCATACTTACGACGGTACTTGAGTCATAAGTATCCCCGTAACACTGACAACAACTCTGACAACGGTTCAGACTCTGACAAGCTGGTGTGGTCGGCTGACAGCATCTAGTATATCATGTTGTATGTCTCCAAGATGTATACTGGTTGATACAATATTGGTTATCATCACCACCACTCAGCACAAGATGCACGGGAATGACAACTGAAGATACATTCATGATCCGTCGTTATTTTTGTAGAACATCCCGACACATTATCATCCCATGATTGACGTTTGGCATAGCAGACGACGGATATTCTAATTCTTCCACCAATAAAAGGTTGTGATGCACACTGCGCCATACCACCCTCCCGTTTGCGTTGGCTTTCCCGGTGTTAATGTGATCGCTAAAAAGAAAAGCCTACAGTAACCTGGCAGGGCGATATCCTTTTTGCCAAACCCAGCTATTATTTCGTGGTGCTCCTTCCTCTTGTATCACGATATGGTCGAATCGTTTGCCATGTCTGCGCCATTTGTCTCCGCATCTTGCTTTTTGAACTATGACGGCATCAGGATTGTTGTGCTGCTGTATAGTAACTGTGACGCCGTTTGCTATACGAATCTTTTGATGGAGAATTCACGATTCTTGGGACCCAGAGGCTCCCAGGTCTGGGCTGGAATCCCGATCCATTCGGAATGCCGCAAAATATGATGTTAGAGATTGAATGAACTCTGACATAATGATGTCATTGGGAAATGCCAGAGATGCAATTGTGTTGCGCTTTTTCATCACTCCATTGATGCGGGGGTTAAAGCTTGGTATTGGTTTGTCGCACGAATGAGAGTCCCCCATAAGCATCCTTCTGTATGTATCTGCCTTGGCTAAGAGTGGGACAGCTTCAATCATGTACCGCAGAATGCTGACTCTCGACTTGATATGAAAGAGACGTGTTTCCCATCGCAACATCTGCGGAATATAGTCAACCTTGTTCAGTGAACGATACCCATCTTTGATGAGGTTTTTGTGGGCGGCTTCAGACACTTTGGTGTCACTGTTATTGGCGGAACCCATCTCCTTGGTTCATTCGATGAAATGAAATAGTGAATGGATTTTGGGGATTTTGCTTATAGACTGATTGTGGCGGTATGGTAAAAAGAGGGGTATGTTCCTGCTGATGCCGTGAAGTGCGTGCTGAAGATATCGGGGTGTGGTTTTGGTGTGAGAGTGGTATCCGGCAATCAGTATGAAGTCAGTGACCGATTTGAGGAATCTGAGGTGATTGGGATGCCCTTTGAGAAGAGGGGCCAGTGCTGCCAGTCAAACCTTCAACATATCTTTGTATTCGCTACCAGTCCATTGTTTGACTCGAGTCAATTTGTCGCCAAACTGGCGAATATTGGAGAAACGAGGCAATGCTAAAATTCGTGTATCTATCACCTCCAATGCCTTTTCTGCGCCATATATATTTTTCAGAAAATCAACCATCCATTCCCATGTGTGATCTTTAAAAACGCCCTTCACTAGCTGATGCAGCCGATCAACGTTTATGCTCGCATATATGTTGCAACCCGCATGGGCAACGGCGACATTTGGGCAGTTTTCAAACTTCTACAAGCCGACATTGTTTGCAGGCTCTACTGACATATCTTCATATCGTTGGGGATGGCGTCGTCTTGGCCTGCGGTTAAATCCGGGCAGGTCATCAGGATCTATCTCACAACGATGATACCAGCCATACTTGACCCCAGTTATAATACATTGCTCTTGGTACTAGTCTGCGAGTAATGACGCAATCCGGGGATATGTGTGACGAGTACGACCGTCTGCACACAGAACCTTGATTCCACTCTTTGCCGGCTCCTCTAAAGGACAAAGAATTGTTGCCATAGATTCTTGATATGCAATCTTAATTGTGTGGGTTTTCGGGCCGTTTGGATATCTCGGCAGAAGTCCAATCAGTATCAATGCTTTTGACTTAACAGATCGTCGTTTCGCCTTGGAAAGGTTGCCGATACTAAGATAAACAGGCCATACTGACTTGTAACCACTCAATGTTGAGAGCATGGTTTTGTCAGTACCGAGTATGACTGGGACGACTGTCGATCCATCTGGCAAAGATTCCTGAAATGTATCAGCCATATGACACCGCGACACTCTGACACCGCGACACTCTGACCCCGCGACACTCTGACACCGCGACACTCTGACACCGCGACACTCTCCACAACGCGACACTCTAACACTCTGACACTCTGACAACACTCTGACACCGCGACACTCTGACACCACGACACTCTGACACCGCGACACTCTGACACCGCGACACTCTGACACCGCGACACTCTGACACCGCGACACTCTGACACCGCGACACTCTGACACCGCGACACTCTGACACCGCGACACTTGGACAACACACTCTGAAACCGCGACCCTTTGATACTGAGACACCGCGACACTCTGACAGCACACTCTGACACCGCGACACTCTGACACTGCGATACTCTGACACACAATCTTACTGAAAAGAACTTTCTAAAAGAGGGAAACTTGTCCGTGTTTTCCACCACCAGTTTGCACTCCACATCTCGGCATATATACGTTCGCCTCTTGCATCAATTTGCCGTACTGGGGCATAAGAGACATGCTCTTTGAACGGTCGGTGTCCAAGAATATATTGTAGTCCTGCAATATGATTCCGGTACCAGAATACGGTGGCTTTTCCTACAACATTGACTGAACCCTCCTCCCATCCGCATCCAAGCCCGTCCATGTGTTCCATGTCCGCAATTAGTTGATATAATATATCTGCATGCTTGGCATCGGTGCAGGGAACAATAAACCGCCGTTTAAGAATGTTATTGAGTTTCGTTTTCCGCATGTTGGTATCCACAATGGAACGACAAAGTTGCCATTGTTCGGGTATCGTAAATGGTGCAAGTGGGTCCCATTTATGCAGTTCAAATGATGGTACATGTACTATATCGTCAACAGGGGCTCCAGAATTTGGGAAAATTTCCGTACGTTGTGTGTTGTCCTCAAAACTGAAAATGTTATCTGCGTCTGCCTCTGCATTGTGCCTTGGGTCCCTAGGTTAGATCTCAGCATCGGACTCCTCGGGCTCAACGTAATTTGTGTGGCGACCATGTGTTATACGACAATGGCGTGTGAGACCACATTGTCGGAAAAAGTGGCGCCTGCAAGATGTGAAAATGAAGGATTGCATGAGTGAACTTTGATGGTGAACGTGTTAGAATCAGCTTACTCCCTTAATCCCAAACAGGGAGCGAATCACATGTTGGCGCGTAATCCATAATTGATCCTATGCTGTCCGTCTTAACATAACCTTCAATTTTGCATTTTCAATCAACCTCTCTCTACAAACTAGATTTTCAGAATCTTCTTCATATACGCCTTCTCAAAACTAACCATATGCATCCAGCTCCCCAACTCGGTTCGGCTTGCATCGAGCACGTTAGTAGTCTTTTTGTAGAGAAAGGCAGCATCTGGTGCGCGAAGAATAGATAAGTACGTCTAAACCTCCCCTTCTAGTAGAGTATATCTCTCATTCCATCTTCTAGTAATCTTATACTCATATCTCCCACAACTCTATCTTCAATCTCGTGCCCAGCTCTCTCATCTTAAACGTAACTATGCGGCCAAAGCGACAACCCCGTACGTGGCCATCCACCAGTAATTGGACAAAAGAGAATATTGCCGGTGTGCTCAACAAGTCAACCGAGGATATCGATAATGTGTTTGCGCGGCAATCGTTCAAGCGACACCTTGACGAAGTTAAACAGTAGAAGACTCGACATAACCGCAAAGTTATTTCTGCCCACAGCCTGCTAAAACTTTATCCAGCTCTGAAGCCAGACGAGGTAAAGCATTATGACCAGGTTAGTAAATCTTCTACTCCTCATAGCGGGCCGACTCTGACTCTGACTCTGACTCTGACTCTGACATTAGGAGTTTGTTGACATCATGATTTCGCTCGTAGAGGAGGCCCGGGATCTTCTGGGAATCACGCCCCAGACTGCGCTCATTGATGAAGACCTTGGAGCGATGGGTCGTATGGTATCATGCCTGTCAAGGCAAGAGACTCGGAACGCCACGAAGACTGGCAACACTCCAACTAAATCTACGCCGCCCGCCAAGCTAGTAGCACTGAGCCCAGCAAAACCTGGGCCATAAAAATCAAAGCCAGCCCCACCGCCAAAACCATGGCCGAAGTCAGGCCCGAGTACACCGGTAAATCGTACCACCAATGCCCAAGTTTGGTTCCAGCTCGCCAGGCCCTTCCGAGTCATGGCCTCAGGGGGAATCAGCAGCCCGGGAAAGGTCAACTACCCACGCGGGAGGGTTCTCATCAACACCAACACCTACCTCTCGGGGGGCGCCCTTGCCATCCAAATCGCCCTTGCCACCCAGATCAAGGCATGCACAACCACCACTAATCCCCCCTACACATGATGATTCACCTCTGTCGATTGGCGCAGATTCCTGGAGGTCTTCGGTAAAACGTTATGCATCAAGTTCGCCGGCGCTATCTGTCCCAGAAACCTCAAGGACCCAATGTGTATGGCAAGCGGCTGCAATTGATCTTCTTATCCAATGGCACAAATCAGATCTCCCTGTTGACCATGACCCAGCGCCTGTTGCAATCAATGACTTCATGCACAAACCTGGGGCACCTACCTTGTACGAAGAACTCGTTCAATTTATAACCGAAGAATTCCACCTTGCTAAATTTACAAGGGTCTTTGACCGATGAATAGCATCCACCCACTATTTACGGCCAGAGGATGGAGACATAATCTCCCGGTACCAATGGAAAAATCAGCTACTAACCGTAGATACTCAGAATTCGGCATGTACAATTGCAGAGATTTGTGGTCGCCTTTTTATAGCGTTCTACACCGCACCAGAGACCGTACCTATGGACAACTCTGACATAGATATCATTGATGTAAAGACAACAATCAACCCCAACTTTCGAGAAACACCCATCGTAGTTAAGCCAGACCCCGATCAGGACTTAGAGGATCCTCCCCAATCGATAATGCCCATAGCCCGCGAGGTCATTAACCTCGATGACGATGAAGAGAATGAAGAGCTAGAACCGGAAGCTGCACCAGTGAATGACGATGAACCAGAGCTCTTTCCGATAACTAACATTGCTACTCCTTCAACCCCAGATATTCCGCCTGTTGAACCAGTGGACCAGGATTTAGAGATGGAAGACATAGAGAACATGAATCAAAATGATGCAGACTTCGACAACCTGGCCGTAACGGAATATGAACGAGGCACTGGCAATGACGTTGAGAGCCAAGCACTGAAGGATGAAACGATGAATAACGTCTATAAAGACTGGTGAGTTGCTATCTGTCCCAATGTCAGAGTCTCTGTCAGAATCTCTTCTGCACCGATGTTAGAGTCTTTTTCAGAGCTGCTGTCAGAGCCGCTGTCAGAGTCTCTCTGTCAGAGCTGCTGTCAAAAGAAAACGCGACAACCACACCAGCAAAACCGATTTTCGAAAATATGTCAACAACCACAACAGCTATTGACAAACGGACACTGCGAATCGATTCCTTACCCCTGATTACCCCCCCTACGATAGGGCATCTCTTTCATAGGACCTTTATTGTTCCTGGGTGGAAAGCTGGACCCTTTACCCCCTCTTTTCCCCACCCTGCCAGAGGACCCCTGCCGATAATTCAACAACCAATTCTTTTCCGATTGACTTCATTCTGTGGGAGCATTGAGTCTACATATAAACGAGGCCCACGCTTCAATATCAGACCAAAAGCAGATGATTTGCAATAGTTACCACAATTCATCGAAAAGTCGCTTTTTCACACCTACCCCCCCCTCTATCTCAGCGGAATCAACTCCGATTCCCAAATGGACAACGGCAATCAACTCAGCGGCCTGTATAGCCCTTAGAACGTACCTTTCATACCTACCTACAAACCCCAGACTGTCTGGGCCAAAATACGGACAACAGAAATCGATTCAGTGGCCCTTAAAGCCCTTAGAACGAACCATCTACACCTCCCTACAGGCCCCACACTGCATGGGCCAAAAAATCTCGAAGCCAAAAACACGATTTCGAATCTCATTGTTTTTTTGCGAGTTTTCATCTGTTCCAATCATCATTGATATCACAGTCTCGATAGACTTCCAGGTCTACCCTGCCGAGGTTTCAGCACAATCGGACAAGCTTTGAGTTGGCAACAACTGATTTTCGAATTTCGACCAATTTTCAATTTTCAATTTTCGAATTTTCGCACTTTTTACCCAGCCTCCTTGCCATATCAATTGGCCACAGGGGCCCAGCAGACCCACCAGGGTGTAGGCGATGACGTCCGGCTACTTTGCCACCATTGACCCCCAGAATCTTAGGTGGAATCCTCCAGAGGCAAGTTGCACTTCCATTCTTGCAGTGGTTTTACAGCGGCATCTTTAGGTGTCTCTGTATCTGCTGTGAGGAAGCAACAGCTCTAGTACAAGGCTCCAACTCCTTGGTAGGACAAAAGAGGTGAAGCTCTAACCCCCTCTGAGTACAGGTGGTACCAAGGCCACATATAACAACATTCACACGTCGGATATATACCAATTTCAAAATACTTAGAAAATTACAATAACTGTAACATATTTAGAATACAGTGAATCCTGGCAAGACATTCATGTCAGACCCTATGCCAGCTCCACCACAACCTGGTGCTTCCAGTACATACGGAATGCATCTTCACCCAAATCCAACTTCAGACCCACTCTCCGCAATGGACGCCCCAGCTGTATCAAGTACAGTCCATACAGGCTACATATCTAAATGAGGACGGAAGGGCAAATACGGCAGTTCACGCAGACTGCAGTCGACCTCACCATATCCACAGCTCAATATTTCTTGTGCACGTTTGAGCACTCGTAAGGCCATTGGTACAGCTCACAACAGAGCATCCTCTGGACCACCCCAACCATCATCCCCACCTCAACAACAAACCAACCCAGACAATATCGGAAACCCTGGAGATGCAGACCTGAATCTTAGGGATGCCATAGAGAATGATGAGCTTGATGACCAAAGCTCTGACGAGGATAACGATTCTGAAGATGAAGATTATCAAAAGCCCATTACTAACCTATTGGATCCCACCAATGAAGACGAAGACCGAATTCATCAGGTATTCAAAGCCATCCTTGAGCCACTTCACCAGGATGTCCTTAAAATCAACACACGTCTAACGACTCAAAACTAAAAATTGGCTACTCGCTTGGCCTGAATTGAAACCAAACATGAAATTGCCCTCAACACTATCGCCAACCTTGGACGACGAGTTGAATATATTGTACAAATTCAAGCCTTACAGAAAGATGCACCACCAGCACCTCCAGACCTACTAACACCAGCAGTCCCAGAAGGGACTTCCCCCAAGCCCACATTATGGTCAGCAATTGCATCCGCATGCGCAAAGAATGACCCCCCGAAAGACAAGAATTGACGCACCCTTAATCCCCGCCCCCTTAGCAAAAAACAACGCACACTGGTAATTGTCTGACATAGTGATCAACCAGTCACTGCCGACCTTACCCAAATTAAACTTCCAAACAATGCCACCCTCCGCAGATGCCAGGCTGATCCCTTGGCCAATATTGGCCATGTTTCTGAAAACAACAAACACAACCTGGTCCTCCTTACTGCTGATGCGTGCACTGTTGAATTGGTACTAGCTCACAAAGCTGCTATTGAGGAAACAGTTCGTTCAGTTGATACAAACGTCCAGCGTCTCAAAAAACAGGAAACCGAGATCCGAATGATGGTTCATTCCATCGACATTAATATGTTTCCCGAGTGTGAAACGGGAATGAAATTGTTGAAAGAAGATATTGAGATGAACAACAATCATATCAAGCTCACAACCCTACCACGATCCCTGACTAAGCCAGATATCCGACCACATAAAAAAGCAACCACAATGGTGATTGCAGTCCGTACTGAACTTGAAGCAAAGCTTTTACAAGACCACAGAGTTCATGTATACGGAAAAACACGCAAGGCTGAACGATATGTGGCATCCCGACCAACCGATCAATGCACTAATTGTCAACAATTTGGCCACTCCTACCTTCCCTGCAAACAACCTGCCATATGTAATATATGTGCCGAACCTCACACTACAACCTCCCACTCATACGGATAATGTCCCAGCAAAGGCAAACAGTGCGACAACGATATTGTCAAATGTTTCAACTGCCAGGGAAATCACTGGGGCAATGATTCAAAATGCCCAACAATCACCGCCCTCCTTGCCGAAGTATGAGCCAAGTTTATGAAAGACCACCACGCTCCTATCCATACCTAAACTACCTTTTTATTCATCAACAAAAATTCGAATAATACAACATAATTGCAACCGTTCCTCCTTAGTTATCAATACACTTCCTGACTTTGCAGTTGGAACAGCCGACCTTCTTTTACTCCACGAACCTGGATTCAACCCAGACAATACATTCATTACAACCCACCCAGGATTTGAGCTACTGATACCACCTAAAAACTTAAGAAAACACAATAGGACGATTGCCTATGTGGCCAAAAACAATCCCTATATCAAATGCTCCCCACGTACCGATATCAGCCAGAATCCAGATATTCAAGTCCTTGAAATATCAACTCCCTCAATTGCACCGATCACAGTATTCAATATTTATAATGAACATGAAGGATCCTCTAACCTCTACACCATTCCAAGAAGCTTTACCAATATCCCATTGCCTGAACGATGCATTATTGCTGGTGATATGAATGCCCATCATACCTGGTGGAATTCACAAATCAAAACACCCAAACGTGCAGACGAAATTGTTCAGATCATGGTAACTAACAACTCTTCCTTCCTCAATGAACCGGACACCCCAACATACCTAATACCGAACTGGCAAGGGAACCTCTATTATCAACCTTGCCTTTTCATCTCAAGCTATCCATGACTCAGTTATAAATTGAGCAGTGGATGACAATGCTTCAACTGGATCAGATCATGCAATAATTCGATTCGATATTGTGGAAGAATCTGAACTAGTCACCACCGACTCCAACATGATAAGATACAACTGGAATAAAACAGATTGGGACATATTCTCCAAAACTCTCAATACACTATCCCATGCCTCACGAATGGTCTGGCAATACCTACACGAACAGCCAACCGAATCAAACCTTGATAAATCTGCCGAACTGTTACGAGATATGATTCTTGTTGCAGTAAAGGTATCCGCCCCTGTCCTCCAAGTTACAACGCATTCGAAGCGCTGGTGGACACCCCAACTCAGAATCTCACGAACAAATATGAACTGAGCTCAGAAGCAATAGAAGAAAACTCGCCTCGATAGCGATCATATCAAGTTCAAAGCTGTTCGGAACCAATACTTCCGGGATATTCACGCCTCCAAAACATCAATCTCGATTGACTTTTTAGCAAATGCATAAGGCACTGAAATATTTTCTGCCCTCCGTTACACCAAACCAAGGAAAACCCAGAGAACACCACCCCTGTCATTCTCCAACACAACAGCAGTTACTTTTGAAGAAAAGGCTGCCCTTTTCCCATATACAATGTTCACTCCCCCACCAGTCCAACCTCCCCCGACTGATGTCACCAATCGACAAACTCTGTCATGGGTCACATTTACTCCCACCGAAATCAAAGAAGCAATTTTTACCTCTGCACCACCCAAAGCCCCCGGACATGATAGGCTTCCCTTTCACTTTCTCCGAAATACGTACTTAGCAGCCACTGAACAATTCAACAGTCTGTTTGCATTACTTGGAACCACAGGATACCACCCCACCTGCTGGCGACAAGCAACAACTGTGATTATTCCCAAACCAGGTAAACCTGATTATTCAATACCTAAGGCCTACCAACCTGTTGCTCTTCTCAATTGCCTTGGGAAGATCCTTGAAAAGTTGATGGCAAACCGACTTGCATATATGGCTGAAAAACACAACCAACTACACAAAGATCAAATAGGGGGACGAAGACAACGTTCTGCTATTGATGCCGCCATGGCACTTACACATGAAATTGAACAAGGAAAGCCTGCAAAAGAAATCACTACTGCCCTCTTTATGGATATAAGCGGCGCATTTGACAATGTATTCAAAGACTGCCTCCTCCAAACCCTACCACAAATGGGCTACCCAATACCAATTCTATTGTGGGTAAAACACTTCTTATCCAACCGCACAACAGCACTGACATTTGATGGAAGAAAGGAAGACCTCAGTCCTGTCCGAACAGGAATCCCCCAAGGATCACCCGCATCACCAATTCTTTTCCTCCTGTATCTCAGTCCTCTCTTCTACGAACTCACAACCCCATACCCCTGCTTCTGGACTCCAAGCTACATTGACGATGTTGCCATTGTGGTTCGAAGTAAATCAAAAGCCTATAATGCACGTTGTCTGGAAGCAGCTGCACGAACAGCTTTCAAATCGGCCGCAAACAATGCTGTATGATGTCACGACTCAAAGTCACAGATGATGCACTTCCACAACAAACGAAACAGCGATACCACAGATGATGAAAGGATTACCCTACCCAATGGCACAACCATCTCCCCTGGCACTACGGGCATCGGTCCGGACGTGGTAAGGTGGATTGGTACTTGGTTTCACAGGAAAATCAACTTGAAACACTATGTCATGCTGAAGGCCGCAAGTGGCACAAGAGACCTTTGAGCCCTCAAATCACTAGCCAATTCAGAATCAGGATTAACTCCTAGCGCAGTCCGCCAACTGTACAATACATGTGTTATACCTGTTTGCGACTTTGGGGCTGAAGTACGGTGGAAAGGGCAAGCAACATATCAACAGAAGTTTGAAACAGTTAAGAATACAGCCCTTCGTTGTATACTTGGAGCCTTCCGTACATCACCAACAATAGCCATGCACAACGAAGCTGCCCTCCCCCCGGTAGCTGTACGACTTAATCACATACGATGAAAATATGCAATTCGAATACTCACATTTCCTGAAATGCACCCAATCCCACAACGTTGCCCATCGACATTCCCCCCATTCTATGAAACTCCTGAGTCCAGTGACA
Organism: Wilcoxina mikolae CBS 423.85; assembly: GCA_014904905.1. Lineage (NCBI taxonomy): Eukaryota > Fungi > Ascomycota > Pezizomycetes > Pezizales > Pyronemataceae > Wilcoxina > Wilcoxina mikolae. Next base: position 50,013 of record MU122350.1, on the reverse strand, counting down.
CACATGGACCCTGGATTCCTTGGGATAGCATGCAACAAAATAATCGCAAATTTGAAACACGTCTCATTGAAACGTTATCTGCCCTCAGTCCATGAATCTCAAACAGCTCGGAGATTGAAACCTATTCTACCACCGCCTGCCCACCATGGATCGAAAGCAGAGGTAAAACACATATTAGTCCCCTTCCAAAAGAAACGAAGCCAAAGCCCACGTAATCCAGTAAGCAATGTTGAAAAAAGATGACCGCAATATTGTTTGTTATACGGATGGATCAATTTTGACGGAAAACATTGGGGCAGGAAACGTTGTGGAAATAACAGGAGAAGCAGTCATGGAAGCGACCTACCCAATGGGCCATCAACAAGAAGATTACGATGCCGAATTACTTGGAATTCTTAAAGCTGCAAAAACATGCTTTCAGATATGTCAACGTAATAACCTCACCAAAAGACACATATGGATCTTCACAGACAATCAAGCTGTCATACAACATCTCAATACTTTCAAACTCGGCCCTGGACAGTCCACTTCCCTGGCACACTCCAATATCTCTAACAACCTCCTTGCACTCAAGACTACGATCACAGTACAATGGGTTCCAGGCCATACAGACGTACCTGGAAACGAACTTGCCGACAAGTTGGCAAAAAAGGCCACTCTTGAAAAACCACCTACCTACTATCATAACTCCTTATCCTACCTTAAGAGGGTGACCCGAGCAGCCAAAATGCAGGAATGGGGCGATTGGTGGATGCAACACCCAGGAAAGGGAAACAACTATGGTGGAACTTTCCATACCAAACCAGACCAGATCTTCACCAGTGGTAACCACCAGTTTACTTCAACTGTCACTAGTGTTGGCAACGAACCGCCTGGGGTTCGTACAATTGACGAACCGATTTGGTCGGTGGGAACCGGATCCTTGCCAAGTCTTTCGCCACAAACCCCACCATTTCAACCTACAACTGCGATCAAAAATAAGTAAACGAGTTCTTGTCCGATCGGCTTGATTTTTGGTGCATCTTGTAGCTAACCTCTCCCGCTACAAGATGCGCTAAAAATCGAGCCGATCGGACAAGAACTCGCTTACCTATTATCGTTCGAAGATAGATGGTTCGCGAACCGGTTCGGACAAACCTCGGAACTTCGTCCAAATCTCGGATCGAATCCGGATCGAACCGCGCCCTGGTTCGATGTGCGACGAACCGATCCGCTTCGTTGCCAACACTACGTGCTCGTATTTGAAAGAGGCTCTGTGGGGTGATATATCCACCGCAGCAATTCATACAGTAAATATCCGAACTCCCCAAGCACTGCCCCTTGACACTAACAGACAAGCTTGTGGACCGCCAATCGGCTGCCCGGGAAATCTTTGCTGAACAAGCTCGTGAGATTGCACCAGACCAATATATTGACAATTTCGGCAACATGTCGAACGTTGATCGGCAGAAACATGTTGCAATGTTAATCTCTCTTTGCACATACCAATTCCACCATTCTGATTGCGAGAATGAGGTAAGATTTAATCCAACTATTTATTTCAATCTTTTGACAAATAAGGTACCAAATATGATGTTCTTGCATAGGTCGCTCTCGGTCATCATGACAAAGACCTTCTTTGACCATGGGCCTCGTAATTTTGCTTGACATCCTTACTCCAACCACTTCACCCAGGAGTTGACCCACAGTTGTCAATTACTTGCGGCAACCGCAGTAAAGCACTCCTTGGACAACTGGGCAGCCGGCGACTTTCTTCATGTACCATTTGAAGCGGATACATACAAGGGTACATAACTACATTCCTATGACATACTCAGTATCTAACAAGTTACCAGGAACCTACACCGACCTGTACACACAATGGGAAAGCATTCAAGAACTGAATCAGAAGCAGATGGTTCAAATACAAATGAAAAGAATTGACAGGGCCAATGGTATTAATCGGAAAGCTCTGACAGTCACTCGGTGGGACGCGAACACCGTGATTGTGGATCAGGACGTCGATGAGTAGCAGCAGCCGATTTGGTATATTGTCATATTGTAGATTTGATTTGTTGTAATTATAATCCGAAGCTGGGACAGATTGCAAGAGGTTTCTGAAAGAAATATATTTACATTAGACTCTAACAGGATGACGGTCAAGCAACTGTGAGATTATGGTAATTGCATTCATGGACTCTGATAAGCGACCGTCAGGTGTGACAGGAATATGGCCATCATACCCGCTGACTCTGACAAGCGACCGTACGGTCTGACAATCACACCCGAGAACTCTGACATGCTGCCATAAGATTATGGCGATTGCACTCCTGAACTCAGACTAGCGACCGTACGGTCTGACCTTATCATGGCCATCATACTCATGGACTCTGACAATCAACAGTGAGGTATGACAGGATAATGGCCACCCACATGAGACCTTTGGTACCTGTGACGTAACAAAACCAGACTCTTGGGATATTGCACCTAGAGATACATCGTGAGTCAGAAATAAGATTGAAATATTACCACAAGTTACCGTATATTATGGGTGTGTTACTGGTGTGTTTTCTGAGTTATACATAATGGGCTGGGGCATATTTGCATTTTCCGGCATTATGGCTGTTACCGGAGATAACGGTAAGTTATATGGCATACGGTAAGTTACGGGTAACAAGTGACCAATTTCTAGACGTAGGGTTGTGAGCTTGATATGATTGTTGTTCATCTCAATATTTTCTTTCAACAATTGCATTCCCGTTTCACACTTGGGACAAATATTAATGTCGATGGAATGAACAATCATTCGGATCCAGGTTTCGTGTTTCTTGAGACTCTGGGCGTTTGTATCAACTGAGCGAACTGTGTCCTCAATAGCAGCTTTGTGAGCTTGTACCAATTCAACAGGGCACGCATCAGCAGCAAGGAGGACCAGGTTGTGTTTGTAGTTTGCAGAAACCTGGCCAATGTTGGCCAAGGGATCAGCCTGGCATCTGCGGAGGGTGGCATTTATTGCAAGTTTAAGTTGGGTAAGGTCGGCAGTGACTGGTTGATCACTATGTCAGGCAATTACCAGTGTGCATTGTGTTTTGGCAAGGGGGCGGAGATTCAGGGTGCGCCCAATCTTGTCTTTCGGGGGGTCTTTCATTGCACATGCTGAAGCAATTGCTGACCATAATATGCGTTTAGGGGAAGTCCCTTCCGGGACTGGTGGTGTTAGAAGGTCTGGAGGTGCTGGTGGTGCATCTTTCTGTGAGGCTTGAATTTGAATAAGATATTCAACTCGTTGTCCAAGAGTGGCGATAGTGTTGAGGCCCATTTTCATGTTTGGTTTCAATTGTGGCCAAGCGAGTTGCCAATTTTCGGTTTTGCGTGGTAAGACGTTTGTTGATTTTAATAATATCCTTGTGAAGTGATTCAAGGATCGCTTTGAATACCTGATGAATTCGGTCTTCGTCTTCATTGGTGGGATCCAATAGGTTGGTAATGAGGTTTTGATAATATTCATCTTCTGAATCATCATCATCTTCAGAGCTTTGATCTTCAATCACATCATTCTCGACAGATGGATCAATGTTGAAGGAAAACATACGGGCAGGAACCGTTGTGGAAATGACCGGAGAAGCAGTCATGGAAGGAACCTATCCAATGGACGATCAACATGAAGTTTACGGTGCTGAATTACTTGGAATTCTTAAAGCTGCACTGAAATGCTTTCCGATATGCCAACGTAATAACCTCACCAAAAGACACATTTGGATTTTCACAGATAATCAAGCTGCCATACAACGACGTAATACTTTCAAACCCGGCCCTGGACAGTCCACTTCCCTGGCACTCTCCAATATCCTCAACAACCTCCATGCACTCAAGCCTACGAGCACAGTACAATGGGTTCCTGGCCATACAGATGTACCTGGAAACGAACTTGCCGACAAGTTGGCAAAAAAGGCCACTCTCGGAACACCACCTACCTACTATAATACCTCCTTATCCTACCTCAAGAGGGTTACCTGAGCAGCTAAAATGCAGGAATGGAGTGAGTTCTGGATGCGATACCAAGCAAAAGGAAAGAACTTTGTTGTAATATTTCGTACCAAACCAGACAACATCTTCACCAGTGGTAACCGCCAGTTAACCTCAACCGTCACACAATTACGAACAGGCCATGGTTACTTCCGCAGTTACCTAAACAAAATACCAACGAACTCTGTTGACTCCTCCCACTGCCCATATCGCTATGGAGGTCCCCAGTCACCAGAACATCTTCTTTTGAGATGCCCCTAATATCAACGTGAAAGACAAAGAATGCGAAACGATAATCGAGTTGTTTACCTTCGATATCCCTGGAAGCATCTTCTATATACCGACAAAGCAATGAAACCTTTGAAACTGTTTCTGTACGACCCACATATACCAACATGAAGGTGGTATCTTGGCCAATTCCGCGATGATGAACATCTTGGGCAGGGTGACAATCGGATTGTAGGTCAGGGAACTGTCAACAACAAGAAGGAGGAACATCAGAGCGAGAGTGGAGAGGATGACGAGGGCTGTGAGGAAGAATCGGCAGGGGTAGACCTTGTGGGATAGAATGAGGAAAGGAAAACATGGGAAGGGTGGAGGAGGGTAAACTCCAGGGGGAGAATCCGCATGATATGCAGGACCAGGCCGAACGAAACTGAGAAAATATTTCACTATTTTACTAAGTGTGTTACAGACCACTATGATTTCTTGAATATTTCTTTATAACTAGAACAGGGGTGACAGGAGGCTGCGGAGCGGTGCTACCTAGCCAGGGGTTTTTCGTTTTTCATTTGTTCAGTTTCTTTTGTTATGCTTGTTATTGGTTATTTGTTTGTATTTCACCGGCCATAGCCTGTGGGCTGCATGCTGTATGATGAATAATTAAATAAATAAATAAATGGGTCACATTTACTCCCACCGAAATCAAAGAAGCAATTTTTACCTCTGCACAACCCAAAGCACCCGGACCTGATGGACTTCCCTTTCACTGTCTCCGAAATGCCTACTTAGCAGCCACCGAACAATTGAACAGTCTGTTTGCATTGCTCGGAACCACAGGATACCACCCCACCTGCAGGCGACAAACAACAACTGTGATTATTTCCAAATCATGAAAACCTGATTATTCAATACCTAAGGCCTACTGACCTGTTGCTCTTCTCAATTGCCTTGGGAAGATCCTTGAAAAGTTGATGGGAAATCGACTTGCATATATGGCTGAATAATACAACCTGCTACACAAAGATCAAATAGGGGGACGAAGACAACGTTCTGCTATTGATGCCGCTATGGCACTTACACATGAAATTGAACAAGGAAAGCATGCAAAAGAAATCACCACTGCCCTCTTTATGGATGTAAGCGGCGCATTTGACAACGTATCCAAAGACCACCTCCTCCAAACCCTACGACAACTGGGCTACCCAATACCAATTCAATTGTGGGTAGAACACTTCTTTTCCAACCGCCCAACAGCACTGGCATTTGATGGAAGAAAGGAAGATCTCAGTCGTTGTGGAAAACAGGGATCCCTCAACGATCACCCGCATCACCAATTCTTTTCCTGCTGTATGTCAGTCCTCTCTTGTACGAACTCACAACCCAATACCTCTGCTTCTGGACTCCAAGCTACATTGACGATGTTGCCATTGTGGTTCAACGCAAACAAAAGCCTATAATGCACATTGCCTGGAGGGAGCTGCACGAACCGCTTCCAAATGGGCAGCAAACAATGCTGTACGATTTGATGACTCAAAGTCAGAGATGATGCACTTCCACAACAAACGAAACAGATGATGACAGGTTTACCCTACCCAATGGCACAACCATCTCCCCTGGCACTAAGGGCATCGGCCCGGACATGGTAAGGTGGATTGGTACTTGGTTTGACAGGAAAATCAACTTCAAACACCATGTTATGCTGAAGGCCGCAAGTGGCAAAAGAGCCCTTGGAGCCCTCAAATGACTAGCCAATACAGAATCAGGATTAACTCCTAGTGCAGTCCGCCAACTATACAATGCATGTGTTATATCTGTTAGCGACTTTGGGGCCGAAGTATGGTGGAAAGGGCAAGCAACGTATCAACAGAGGTTTGAAACAGTTTAGAATACAGCTCTTCGTTGTATACTTGGAGACTTCCGTACATCACCAACAATAGCCTTGCACAACGTAGCTGCCCTCCCCCCGGTAGCTGTACAACTTAAATACATGCGAAGAGAAAATGCAATTCAAATACTCACATCTCCCGAAATGCCACCAATCCGACAACGTTGCCCATTGACATTCCCTCCATCCTATGAATCTGCTGAGTCCAGTAACACAAGTGGACCCTGGATTCCTTGGGACAGTAAGCAGCAAAATAATCGCAAATTTGAAACACGTCTCATCGAAACGTTATCTACTCTCAGTCCTTGGATCTCAAACAGCTCGGACATTGAAACCTATTCTACCACCCCCTGCCCACCATAGATAGAAAGCAGAGTCAAAACACACATTAGTCCCCTTCCAAAAGAAAAGGAAGCCAAAGCCCACGAAACCCAGTACGCAATGTTGAAAAATGATGACTGCAACATTGTTTGTTATACAGATAGATCAATGTTGAAGGAAAACATTGGGGCAGGAACCGTTGTGGAAATGACAGGAGAAGCAGTCATGGAAGTGACCTACCCAATGGGCCATCAACAAGCAGTTTATGATGCCGAATTACTTGGAATTCTTGAAGCTGCAAAAACATGCTTTCAGATAAGTCAACGTAATCACCTCACCAAAAAACACATATGGATCTTCACAGACAATCAAGCTGCCATACAACGTCTAAATACTTTCAAACCCGGCCCTGGACAGACCACTTCCCTGGCACTCTCCAATATCTCCAACAACCTCCATCCACTCAAGACTACGATCACAGTACAATGGGTTCCTGGCAATACAGATGTACCTGGAAACGAACTTGCCGACAAGTTGGCAAAAAAGCCCACTCTTGAAAAACCACCTACCTACTATCATACCTCCTTATCCTACCTTCAGAGGGTAACCCGAGCAGTCAGAATACAGGAATGGGATGATTGGTGGATGCGACACCCAGCAAAGGGAAAGAACTACGTTGGCACTTTCCGTACCAAACCAGACCAGATCTTCACCAGTGGTAACCGCCTGTTCACCTCAACTGTCACACAATTACGAAAAGGCCATGGTTACTTCCGCAGTTACCTATACACTATACCAACAAACTCTGTTGACTCCCCACACTGTCCATGTCGCTATGGAGGTCCCCAGTTACCAGAGGATCTTCTTTTGAGTTGCCCCTTATATCAACGCGAGAGACAAAGATTGTGGAAAGAAATTGGAGTGGTTCACCCTCGATATCTCTGGAAGCATCTTTTATATACCGACAAAGCAATGAAACCTTTGAAACATTTTCTGAACTACACACATGTAGCAATACGAAGGTGGTACCTGGGTCAATTCCGCGATGATGAATACCTTGGGCAGGGTAACAATCAGATTGTGGGTCAGGGAACTGTCAACAATAATGTAGAAGAACATCATAGTGCAGGTGGAGAAGATGATGAGGTGCAGGAGGAAGAATCGGAAGGGGAAGGTGTCTGCCGATAGTATGAACGAAGGAGTAAGGGGAAGGTTGGAGGAGGGTAATTTCCAAGGGGAAAGCCCGCATGATATACACGACAAGATCGAACGAAACTAACAAATTACTCACTATTGTACTAAGTGTGTTACAGACCACTATGATTGTTTTTGAATATTTCTTTATAACTAGAGCACGTGTGACAGGAGGCTGCGGAGTGGTGCTACCTAGCCAGGGGTGTTTTATTTTTCCTTTGTTCAGTTTCATTTGTTATGCTTGTTCATGGTTATTTGTTTGTACTACACCGGCCATAGCCTGCGGGCCGCATGCAGTATGATGAATAAATACATAAATAAATAAATAAATAAACAAACAAATAAATAAACAAATAAATAAACAAATAAATAAACAAACAAATAAATAAACAAATAAATAAACAAACAAATAAATAAACAAATAAATAAACAAACAAATAAA
>MU122350.1:12028-35377 GCA_014904905.1 Wilcoxina mikolae CBS 423.85 | reverse complement strand
ATAACAACATCCACACGTCGGATTTTTACCAATTTCAAAATACTTAGAAAATTACAATAACAGTAACATATTTAGAATACAGTGAACCCTGACAAGACATTCATGTCAGACCCTATACCACCACCACCCCCACCTGGTGCTTCCAGTACATACGGAATGCATAATTACCCAAATCCAAGTTCTGATCCACTCTCTGCAATGAACGCCCCAGCTGTATCAAGTACAGTCCATTTGGGCTACATATCTAAACGGAGACGGAAGTGCAAACATGGCAGTTCATGCAGACTGCAGTCGACCTCACCATACCCACAGCTCAATATTTCTCGTGCACATTCGAGCACTCGTAGGGCCATTAGTACAGCTCATAACACAGTAACCTCTGGACTACCCCAACCATCATCCCCACCTCAACAACCAACCAACCCTGACAATATCGGAAACACTGGAGATGCAGACCTGAATCTTGGAGATGCCCCAGAAAATGATGATATTGAAGACCACAACTCTGAAGATGATGATGATTTGGAAGATGAAGATTATCAAGACCCCATTACCAATATATTGCATCCAAACGATGAAGACGAAGACCGAATTCATAAGGTGTTCAAAGCCATCCTTGAACCACTTCACAAGGATATTCTTAAAATCAACAAACGTCTTACAACCTGAAACCGAAAATTGGCAACTCGCTTGGCCTCAATTGAAACCAAACATGAAATTGCCCTCAATACTATCGCCACTCTTGGACAACGAGTCGAATATCTTGTACAAATTCAAGACTCACACAAAAGATGCACCGCCACCACCCCCAGACCTACTAACACCAGCAGTCCCAGAAGGGACTTCACCTAAGCCCATATTATGGTCAGCAATTGCATCCGCATGCACAAAGAAAGACCCCCCGAAAGATAAGAATGGACACACCCATAATCCCCGCCCCCTTAGCAAAACACAACGTACACTGGTAATTGCCCGACATAGTGATCAACCAGTCACTGCCGACCTTACCCAACTGAAACTTGCAATCAATGCCACCCTCCGCAGATGCCAGGCTGACCCCTTGACCAATATTGGCCATGTTTCTGCAAACTACAAACACTACCTGGTCCTCCTCACTGCTGATGCGTGCCCTGTTGAATTGGTACCAGCTCATACAGCTGCTATTGAGGAAACAGTTCGTTCAGTTGATACAAATGCCCAGAGTCTCAAAAAACAGGAAACCTGGATCCGAATGATGGTTCATTCCATCGACATGAATATGTTTCCCGAGTGTGAAACGGGAATGAAATTGTTGAAAGAAGATATTGAGATGAACAACAATCATATCAAACTCACAACCCTACAACGATCCCTGACAAAGCCACAGACCCGACAATATAAAGAAGCAACCACATTGGTCATTGCAGTCCGTACTGAACACGAAGCAAAGCTTATACAAGACCACGGAGTTCAAGTAGACGGAAAAACACGCAAGGCTGAACGATATGTGGCATCCCGACCAACCGATCATTGCACTAATTGTCAACAATTTGGCCACCCCTATGTTCGCTGCAAACAACCTGCCATATGTAATATATGTGCCGAACCTCACACTACCAGTTCCCACGCGTGCGAATCATGTCCCAGCAAAGGGAAACAATCCGTCCATGATATTCTCAAATGTTCCAACTGCAAGGGAAATCATCGGGCCAACGATTCCAAATGCCCAACAATCACCACACTCCGTGCCGAAGTACGGGCCAAGTTTATGCAAGACCACCCGGCTCCCATCCATGCCTAAACAACCTTCTTATTCACCAACAAAAATTAGAATCATACAACATAATTGCAACCGTTCCTCCTTAGTTATCAATATTCTTCTTGACTTTGCAGTTGGAACGGCTGACCTACTTTTACTTCAAGAACCTGTATTCAACCCAGACAACACATTCATTACAACACACCCAGGATTTGAGCTTCTGACAGCACCTAAAAACTTAGGAAAACACAATAGCACAATTGCCTATGCGGCCAAAAACAACCCCTATATCAAATGCTCCCCACGGACCGACATCAGCCAGGATCCAGATATACAAGTCCTTGAAATATCAACCCCTTCAATTTCACGGTTCACAGTCTTCAATATTTATAAAGAACATGAAGGATCCTCCAACCTCTACACCATCCAAAGAAGCTTCACCAATATCTCATTGCCAGAACGATGCATTATTGCCCGTGATATGAATACTCATCATTCATGGTGGAATTCACAAACAAAAACACCCAAACGCGCGGACGAAATTGTTCATATCATGGAAATGACCAACTTTTCCCTCCTCAATGAACCGGACACCCCAACATACTACTACCGAACTGGCAAGGGAACAGCTATTATTGACCTTGCCTTGACATCACAGGGTATCTATGACGCAGTTATAAACTAGGCAGTGGATGACAATGCTTCGACTGGCTCAGACCAAGCAACAATTCGATTCGATATTGTGGCAGAATATAAACTAGTTACTACCGACTCCAATACGATACAATACAACTGGAATAAAACAGATTGGGACATATTTTCCAAAACCCTCAATACACTGTCTCATGCCTCACGAATGCTCTGGCAATACCTACACGGCCAGCCGACTGAATCAAATTTTGACAAATCTGTGGAATTACTACGAGGCATTATTCTTGATGCAGTAAAGGTATCTACCCCTGTCCACCAACTTACAACACGTTCAAAACGCTGGTGGACACCCCAACTCAAAATCACCGGAACAAATATGAATCGAGCCCAGAAGCAGTGGAAGAAAACTTGCCTCGATAGTGATCATATCAAGTTCAAAGCTGTTCGCAACCAATACTTCCGAGATATCCGCACCTCCAAATCATCAATGTGGATTGAATTTTTAGCAAATGCACAAGGCACTGAAATATTTACTGCCCTCTGTTACACCAAACAAAGGAAAACCCAGAGAACACTACCCCTGTCATTCTCAAACATAACAGTTGTTACTTTCGAAGAAAAGGCTGCCCTTTTCCGATCAACAATGTTCCCTCTCCCACCAGTAGCACCACCCCCAACTGATGTCCGCAATCGACAAACCCTGCCATGGGTCACATTTACCCCTACCGAAATTAAAGAAGCAATTGTTACCTCGGCACCACGCAATGGCCCCGGACCTGATGGACTTCCCTTTCACTGTCTCCGGAATATCTACTCAGCAGCCACCGAACAATTTAATAGTGTGTTTGCATTACTTGGAACCACAGGATACCACCCCACCTGCTGGCGACAAGCAACGACGGTGATTATTCCCAAACCTGGAAAACCAGACTATTTAATACCGAAGACCTACCGACCTGTTGCTCTTCTCCATTGCCTTGGCAAGATACTTGAAAAGCTGATGGCAAACCGACTTGCATATATGGTTGAAGAATACAACCTACTACACAAAGATCAAATAGGGGGACGAAGACAACGTTCTGCTATTGATGCTGCTATGGCACTTACACATGAAATTGAACAAGGAAAGCCAGCAAAAGAAATCACCACTGCCCTCTTTATGGATGTAAGCGGCGCATTTGACAATGTATCCAAAGATCGCCTCCTCCAAACCCTACGACAAATGGGCTATCCAATACCAATTCAATTGTGGATAGAACACTTCTTTTCCAACCGCACAACAGCACTGGCATTTGATGGAAGAAAGGAAGACCTCAGCCCTGTCCAAACAGGGATCCCTCAAGGATCACCCGCATCACCAATTCTTTTCCTCCTGTATCTCAGTCCTCTCTTCCAAGAACTCACCACACATTACCCCTGATTCTGGACTCCAAGCTACATTGACGATGTTGCCATTGTGGTTCGAAGTAAATCAAATGCCTATAATGCACGTTGCCTGGAAGCAGCTGCACGAACAGCTTTAAAATGGGCCGCAAACAATGCTGTACGATTTGACGACTCAAAGTCAGAGATAATGCATTTCCACAACAAACAAAATGGCGATACCACAGACGATGAAAGGATTACCCTACCCAATGTCACAACCATTTCCCCTGGCACTAAGGGCATCAGCCCGGATGTGGTAAGGTGGATTTGCATTTGGTTTGACAGGAAAATCGACTTCAAAAACCATGTTATGCTGAAGGCTGCAAGTGGCAAAAGAGCCCTTGCAGCCCTCAAATCACTAGCTAATACCGAATCATGATTAACTCCTAGCGCAGTCTGCCAACTCTACAATGCATGTGTTATACCTGTTTGCGACTTTGGGGCCGAAGTATGGTGGAAAGGGCAAGCAACGTATCAACACAAATTTGAAACAGTTCAGAATACAGCTCTTCGATGTATACTTGGAGCCTTGCGTACATCACCAACAATAGCCTTACACAACGAATCTGCTCTCCTCCCGGTAGCTGTACGACTGAATCACATGCGAAGAAAAAATGCTATTCGAATACTCACATTTCCTGAAATGCACCCAATCCGACAACGTTGCCCATTGACATTCCCTCCATTCTATGAATCTCCTGGGTCCAGTAATACAAGTGGACCCTGGATTCCTTGGGACAGCATGCAACAAAATAATCGCAAATTTGAAACACATCTCATCAAAAGGTTATCTACCCTAAGTCTATGGATCTCAAACACCTCGGAGATCGAAACTTATTCAACTACTGCCTGCCCACCATGGATCGCAAGCAGAGTCAAAACACACATTAGTCCCTTTTCAAAATGAAAGGAAGCCAAAGCTCATGAAACCCAGTACGCAATGTTGAAAAAAGATAACCACTATATTGATTGTTATACAGATGGATCAATGTTGAAGGAAAACATTTGGGCAGGAACCGTTGTGGGAATGACAGGAGAAGAAGTCATGGAAGCGACCTATCCAATGGGCCATCAACAAGAAGTTAACGATGCCGAATTACTTGGGATTCTTAAAGCTGCACAAACAAGCTTTCAGATATGTCAACGTAATAACCTCTCCAAACGACACATATGGATCTTCTCAGACAATCAAGCTGCCATACAACATCTCAATACTTTCAAACCCGGCCCTGGACAGTCCACTTCCCTGGCACTCTCCAATATCTCCAATAATCTCCATGCACTCAAGTCTACGATTACCGTACAATAGGTTCCTGGCCATACAGACGTACCTGGGAACGAAGTTGCCGACAAGTTGGCAAAACAGGCCTCTCTCGAAAAACCACCTACCTACTATCATACCTCCTTATCCTACCTTAAGAGGGTAACCCGAGCGGCTAAAATACAGGAATGGGGTGAGTGGTGGATGCTACACCCACAAAAGGGAAAGAACTACGTTCTAACTTTCTGTACCAAACCAGACCAGATCTTCACCAGTGGTAACACCCAGTTTACCTCAACTGTTACACAATTACGAACAGGCCATGGTTACTTCCACAGTCACCTATACAAAATTCCAACAAACTCTGTTGACTCCCCGCACTGTCCATGTCGCTATGGAGGTCCCCAGTCACCAGAACATCTTCTTTTGAGATGCGCCTTATATCAACGCGAAAGACAAAGAATGCGGAAAGAAATTGGAGTGGTTCACCCTCGATAACTTAGGAAGTTTCTTCTATATACCGACAAAGGAATGGAACCTTTGAAACATTTTCTGCACGACACTCATATAGCAACACGATGCTGGTACTTGGGCCAATTCCACGATGATGAATACCTTGGGCAGAGTAACAATCGAATTGTGGGTCAGGGAACTGTCAACAATGATGTGGAGGAACATAAGAGCCAGAGTGAAGAGGATGATGAGCTGCAGGAGGAAGAATCGGAAGGGGAAGGTGAGGTGAGATAGATTGAGCGAAGGAGAAAGGGGAAGGGTGGAGGAGTACTAACTCCAGGGGGAGAGCCTGCATGATATGCAGGACCAGGCCGAACGAAACTGACAATATATTTCACTATTGTACTAAGTGTGTTACAGACCACTATGATTGTTTTGGAATATTTCTTTATAACTAGAGCAGAGGTGACAGGAGGCTGCGGAGCGGTGCAACGTAGCAAGGGGTTTTTCGTTTTTCCTTTGTTCGGTTTCATTTGTTATGCTTGTTCATGGTTATTTGTTTGTACTTCACCGGCCATAGCCTGCGGGCTGCATGCTGTATGATGAATAAATAAAAAAATAAATAAAATCGAGTATCTTCCCAAGGCAATTGAGAAAAGCAACAGGTCAGTAGGCCTTCGGTATTGAATAATCATGTTTTCCAGGTTTGGGAATATTCACAGTCGTTGCTTGTCGCCAGCAGGTGGGGTGGTATCATGTGGTTCCGAGTAATGTACACAGACTGTTGACATGTAAAGTGGCTGCTAAGTAATCATTTCGGAGACATGAATAGGGAAGTCCATCAGGTCCGGGTGCTTTGTGTGGTGCAGAGGTAGAAATTGCTCGTTTGTTTTCGCTAGGGGTAAATGTGACCCATTGCAGGGTTTGTCGATTGAAGACATCAGTCACAGGAGGTTCTACTTGTGGTGGAGGGAACATTGTTGATCGGAAAAGGGCAGCCTTTTGTTCCAAAGCAACAGCTGTTATGTTAGGGAATGACAGGGGTGGTGTTCTCTGGGTTTTCCTTCGTTTGGGATAATGGAGGGCAGTGAATATTTCAGTGCCTTGTGTATTTGCTAACAATTCAATCCACATTGCTGTTTTGGAGGTACGGATATCTCGGAAGTATTGTTTGGGGGGAGTTTTGAACTTGATTTGATCACTATCGAGGTGAGTTTTCTTCTACTGCTTCTGGGCTCAGTTCATATTTGTTCGGGTAATTCTGATTTGAGGTATCCACCATCATTTTAAATGCGTTGTAAGTTGGAGGACAGGGGTAGATGCCTTTACTGCATCGAACAATCATGTCTCGTAGTAGTTCAGCAGATTTGTTGAGGTTTGATTCAGTTGGCTGCTCGTGTAGATATTGCCAGACCATTCGTGAAGCATGGGAAAGTGTATTGAGGGTTTTGGAAAATATATCCCAATCTGTTTTATTCCAGTTGTATCGGATTGTATTGGAGTCGGTGGTAACTAGTTCAGATTCTGCCACAATATCGAATCGAATTGTTGCATGGTCTGAGCCAGTTGATGCATTGTCATCCACTGCCCCGTTTATAACTGAGTCATGGATAGCCTGTGATGTGAAGGCAAGGTCAATAATAGAGGTTCCCTTACCAGTTCGGTAGTAGTATATTGGGGGGTCCAGTTGATTGAGGAGGGAAAAGTTATTCGTTTCCATGATCTGAACAATTTCGTCTACGCGTTTGAGTGTTTTGATTTGTGAATTCCAACATGAGTGATGAGCATTCATATTACCGGCAATAATACATCGTTCAGGCAATGGGATATTGGTGAGGCTTCTTGGGATGGTGTAGAGGTTAGAGGAGCCTTTGTGTTCATTATAAATATTGAAGACTGTGATCGGTAAAATTGAGGGAGTTGATATTTCAAGGACTAGAATATCTGGTTCCTGGCTGATGTCGGTATGTGGGGAGCATTTGATTTAGGTATTGTTTTTGGCCAAATAGGCAATAGTCCTATTGTGTTTTCTTGAGTTTGTAGGTGGTATCAGAAGCTCAAATCCTGGATGTGTTGTAATGAATATATTGTCTTGGTTGAATCCAGGTTCTTGAAGTAAAAGAAGGTTGGCCATTCCAACTGGAAAGTCAAGAAGTGTATTGATAACTAAGGAGGAACGGTTGCAATTATGTTGTATGATTCAAATTTTTGTTGATGAATAAGAAGGGTGTTTAGGCATGGATGTGAGCTGGGTGGCCTTTCATAAACTTGGCTCGTACTTCGGCAGGAAGGGTGGTGATTGTTGGATATTTGGAATCATTGGCCCGATGATTTCCCTTGCAGTTGGAACATTTGACAATATCATGGTCGCATTGTTTGCCTTTGCTGGGACATGATCCACATGAGTGGGAGGTGGTAGTGTTAGGTTTGGCACATATATTACATATGGCAGATTGTTTGCTGCGGAGGTAGGAATGGCCAAATTGTTGACAATTAGTGCATTGATCGGTTGGTCAGAATACTACATCTCGTTCAACCTTGCGTGTTTTTCTGTCTACTTGAACTCCGTGGTCTTGTATCAGCTTTGCTTCATGTTCAGTGCAGACTGCTATAACAATTGCGGTTGCTGATTTATGAGGTCATGTCTCTGGCTTAGTCAGATATCGTGGTAGAGTTGTGATCTTGATATGATTGTAGTTCAGCTCAATGTCTTCTTTCAACAATTGCATTCCGGTTTCACATTCGGGAAACATTAATGTCGATGGAGTGAACCATCATTTGGATCCATGTTTATTGGTTCTTGAGACTCTGGGCATATGTATCAACAGAGCGAACTGTTTCCGCAATAGCAGCATTGTAAGCTAGTTCTAATTCAACAGGGCACTCATCAACAGTGATGAGGACCAGGTTGTGTTTGTAGTTTGCAGAAACATGGCCAATGTTGGCCAAGGGGTCAGCCTGGCACCTGCGGAGGGTGGCGTTGATGGCAAGTTTAAGTCGAGTAAGGTCGGCAGTGACTGGATGATCACTGTGTCGGGCAATTACCAGTGTGCGGTGTTTTTTGGTTAGGGGTCGGGGATTCAGAATACGTCCATTCTTGTCTTTCGGGGGGTCTTTCTTTGCACATGCCGATGCAATTGCTGACCATTTTGTGGGCTTTGGGGAAGTCCCTCCCGGGACTGCTGGTGTGAGTAGGACTGCAGGTGCTGGTGGTGCATCGTTCTGTGAGGCTTGAATTTGTACAAGATATTTAACCAATTGTCCAAGGGTAGCGATAGTGTTGAGGGCAATTTCATGTTTGGTTTCAATTGAGGCCAAGTGAGTTGCCAATTTTCGGTTTTGGGTGGTAAGACGTTTGTTGATTTTAAGGATATCCTTGTGAAGTGGTTCAAGGATGGATTTGAATACCTGATGAATTCGGTCTTCGTCTTCATTGTTGGGATCCTATATTTTGGAAATGGGGTTTTGTTAATCTTCATCTTCAGAATCATCATCATCGTCAGAGCTTTGGTCATCAATCTCATCATTCTCTGGGATATCTCCAAGATTCAGATCTGCCTCTCCTGAGTTTCTGACATTGTCCAGGTTGGTTGGTTGTTGAGGTGGGGATGATGGTTAGGGTAGTCCAGAGGTTGCTCTGTTATGAGCTGTACTAATGGCCCTACGAGTGCTCAAATGCGTACGAGAAATATTGAGCTGTGGGTATGGTGAGGTCGACTGCAGTCTGTATGAACTGCCATGTTTGCACTTCCGTCTCCGTTTAGATATGTAGCCCAAATGGACTGTACTTGATTCAGCTGGGGCGTCCATTGCAGAGAGTGGATCTGAACCCTGGATTTGGGTAATGATGCATTCCATACATACTGGAAGCACCAGGTGGGGTGGACGTGGCCTAGGGTCTGACATGAATGTCTTGCCAGGGTTCACTGTATTCTAAATATGTTACAGTTATTGAAATTTTCTAAGTATTTTGAAGTTGGTAAATATCCGACGTGTGAATGTTGTTATATGTGGCCTCGGTACCACCTGTACCCAGAGGGGGTCAGAGCTTCACCTCTTTTGTCCTAGCAAGGTGTTGGAGCCTTGTACTAGAGACTTTGATTCCTTACAGGAGATACAGAGACACCCATAGCGACAAGAAGACCTGCAAGAAGCCTGCTATGTGATGGGGATGTAAAACCACTGCAAGAAAGGAAGTGCAACTTAACACTGGAGGATCCACGCAAAGACTCTAGGGGTCAATGGCGGCAAAGTAGCCGGATGTCGTCGCCTACACCCTGGTAGGTCTGCTAGGCCCCAGTGGCCAAAAGTATGTGAAATGCGCGAAAATTAGAAAAATGACTGTTGCCAACTCAAATTGTGTTCGATTATGCTGACACTACGGCAGGTTAAACCTGGAAGTGTACCAAGAGCGTGATATCAAGGGCGTTTGAAACGGATGAAAACACGGGGAGAAACGATGAGAATCGAAATCGGGTTTTTGGATTCGATAAATTTTGGCCCAGGGTGTCTGGGGCTTGTGGGAAGGTGTGAGGGTTTCGTTCCAAGAGTTCTAAAGGCCGCTGAATCGATTGCCAGTGTTTGTTTGTAAAGCGGTGTTGATTATGTCGACATAGAGGGGGGGAGGGTGTGAAAAAGTGACTTTTCGATGAATTGGTGTAACTATTGCAAAGCTTGAGCTATCGGTCAGAAATTGAAGTACGAGCCTCGGTTATATGTAGCCTCAATTCTGCCACAGTATGAAGTCCATCAGATAAGAATTGGTTGTTGAGAAATCGGTGGGGCCTCTTTTACAGGGGGGGAAAAAGAGGGGTAAGGGGCTCAGTTTTCCACCCAGCAACAATAAAGGTCCTGTGAAAGAGTTCCCCTATCGTAGGGGTGGTAATCAGGGGTAAGGAATCGGTTCGCAGTTTCCGTTTGTCGATAGCTGTTGTGGTTGTTGACTTATTATCAACAATCAGTTTTGCTGGTGTGGTTGTCGCTCAATTGCTTGTATTGGCTAGTGAGTTGAGGGCTCCAAGGGCTCTTTTGCCACTTGCAACCTTCAGCATAACATGGTGTTTGAAGTTGATTTTCCTGTCAAACCAAATACCAATCCACCTTACTACTTCCTGATTGATGCCCTTTGTACCAGGGGAAATGTTTGGGCAGGGTAATCATTTTATCATCTGTGGTATCGTCATTTCGTTTATTGTGCAAATGTACCATCTCTGACTTTGAGTCGTCAAATCGTACAGCATTGTTTGCGGCCCATTTGAAAGCTGTTATGGCAGCTGCTTCCTGGCAATGTGCATTATAGGCTTTTGATTTACTTCGAACCACAATCGCAACATCGTCAATGTAGCTTGGAGTCCAGAAGCAAGGGTATTGGTTTGTGTGTTCGTAGAAGAGAGGACTGAGATACAGGAGGAAAAGAATTGGTGATGCAGGTGATCCTTGGGGGATTCCTTTTCGGACAAGACTGAGGTCTTCCTTTCTTCCATCAAATCCCAGTGCTGTTGTGCGGTTGGATAAGAAGTGTTCTACCCACAATAGAATGGGAATTGGGTAGCCCAGTTGTCGTAGGGTTTGGAGGAGGCGATCTTTGGATACATTGTCAAATGCGCCGCTTACATCCATAAAGATGGCAGTGGTGATTTCTTTTGCATGCTTTTCTTGTTCAATTTCATGTGTAAGTGCCATTGCGGCATCAATAGCAGAACGTTGTCTTCGTCCCCCTATTTGATCTTTGTGTAGCAGGTTGTATTTTTCAGCCATATATGCATGTCGATTTCCCATCAACTTTTCAAGGATCTTCCCAAGGCAATTGAGAAGAGCAACAGGTCGGTAGACCTTAGGTATTGAATAATCAGGTTTGCCTGGTTTGGGAATAATCACGGTCGTTGCTTGTCGCCAGCAGGTGGAATGGTATCCTGTGGTTCCAAGTAATGAAAACAGACTGTTGAATTGTTCGGGGGCTGCTAAGTAGGCATTTCGGAGACAGTGAAAGGGAAGTCCATCAGGTCCGGGGGTTTTGCGTGGTGCGGAGGTAAAAATTGCTCCTTTAATTTCGGTGGGAGTAAATGTGACCCATGGCAGAGTTTGTTAATTGGTGACATCAGTCTGGGGAGGTGCGACTGGTGGGTGAGGGAACAATGTAGATCGGAAAAGGGCAGCCTTTTCTTCAAAAGTAACCGCTGTTGTGTTGGAGAATGACAGTGATGGTGTTCTGTGGGTTTTCCTTGGTTCGGTGTAACGGAGGGCAGTAAATATTTCAGTGCCTTGTGCAATTGCTAAAAAGTCAATCCACAGTGATGTTTTGGAGGTGCGAATATCCCGGAAGTATTGGTTCCGAACAGCTTTGAACTTGATATGATCGCTATCGAGGCGAGTTTTCTTCCATTGCTTCTGAGCTTGGTTCATATTTGTTCGTGAGATTCTGAGTTGGTGTGACCACCAGCGCTTCGAATGCATTGTAAGTTGGAGGACAGTGGTGCATGCCTTTACTGCATCAAAAATCATATCTCGTAGCAGTTCCGCAGATTTATCAAGGTTTGATTCGGTTGGTTGTTCGTGTAGGTATTGCCAGACCATTCATGAGGCATGGGATAGTGTATTGAGAGTTTTGGAGAATATGTCCCAATCTGTTTTATTCCAGTTGTATCTTATCATGTTGGAGTCGGTGGTGACTAGTTCAGATTTTGCCACAATATCGAATCGAATTGTTGCATGGTCTGAGCAAGTTGAAGCATTGTCATCCACTGCCCAATTTATAACTAAGTCATGGGTAGCTTGAGATGTAAAGGCAAGGTCGATAATAGAGGTTCCCTTGCCTGTTCGGTAAGAGTATGTTGGGGTGTCCGGTTCATTCAGGAGGGAAAACTGGTTAGTTTCCATGATCTGAACAATTTCGTCCGTGCGTTTGGGTGTTTTGATTTGTTAATTCCACCAGGTATGATAGGCATTCATATCACCAGCAATAATGCATCGTTCAGGCAATGGGATATTGGTGAAGCTTCTTGGGATGGTGTAGAGGTTAAAGGAGCCTTCATGTTCATTGTAAATACTGCAGACTGTGATCTGTGCAATTGAGGGAGTTGATATTTCAAGGACTTGAATATCTGGATCCTGGCTGATATCGGTACGTGGGGAGCATTTGATATATGGGTTGTTTTTGGCCACATAGGCAATTGTCCTATTGTGTTTTCTTAAGTTTTTAGGTGGTATCAGTAGCTCAAATCCTGGGTCGGTTGTAATGAATGTATTGTCTGGGTTGAATCCAGGTTCTTGGAGTAAAAGAAGGTCGGCCGTTCCAACTGCAAAGTCAAGAAGTGTATTGATAACTAAGGAGGAACGGTTGCAATTATGTTGTATTATTCGAATTTTTGTTGATGAATAAGAAGGTTGTTTAGGCATGGATAGGAGCGGGGTGGTCTTTCATGAACTTGACTCGTACTTCGGCACGGAGGGCCGTGATTGTTGGGCATTTTGAATCATTGGCCCGGTGATTTCCCTTGTAGTCGAAACATTTGACAATATCGTTGTCGTACTGTTTGCCTTTGCTGGGACATGATCCTCACGAGTGGGAAGTGGTAGTGTGAGGTTCGGCACATATATTACATATGGCAGATTATTTGCAGCGAAGGTAGGAGTGGCCAAATTGTTGACAATTAGTGCATTGATCGGTAGGTTGGGATGCCACATATCGTTCAGCCTTGCGTGTTTTTCGTCTACTTGAACTCTGTGGTTTTGTATAAGCTTTGCTTCGTGTTCAGTACGGACTGCAATGACCATTGTGGTTGCTTTTTTATGTTGTCGGGTCTGTGGCTTTGTCCGGGATCGTGGTGGGGTTGTGAGCTTGATATGATTGTTGTTCATCTCAATATCTTCTTTCAACAATTTCATTCCCGTTTCACACTCGGGAAACATATTAATGTCGATGGAATGAACCATCATTCGGATCCAGGTTTCCTGTTTTTTGAGACTCTGGGCATTTGTATCAACTGAACGAACTGTTTCCTCAATAGCAGCTGTATGAGCTGGTACCAATTCAACAGGGCACGCATCAGCAGTGAGGAGGACCAGGTCGTGTTTGTAGTTTGCAGAAACATGGCCAATATTGGTCAAGGGGTCAGCCTGGCATCTGCGGAGGGTGGCATTGATTGCAAGTTTCAGTTGGGTAAGGTCGGCAGTGACTGGTTGATCACTATGATGGGCAATTACCAGTTTACGTTGTGTTTTGGTAAGGGGGCGGGGATTATGGGTGTGTCCATTCTTGTCTTTCAGGGGGTCTTTGTTTCCGCATGCAGATGTAATTGCTGAACATAATGTGGGCAAAGGGGAAGTCCCTTCTGGGACTGCTGGTGTTAGTAGGTCTGGGGGTGGTGGCGGTGCATCTTTTGTGTGAGTCTTGAATTTGAACGAGATATTCGACTCGTTGTCCAAGAGTGGCGATATTTATTTATTTATTTATTTATTTATTTATTCGTCATACAGCATGCAGCCCGCAGGCTATGGCCGGTGAAGTACAAACAAATAACCATGAACAAGCATAACAAATGAAACTGAACAAAGGAAAAACGAAAGACCCCTGGCTGGGTAGCACCGCTCCGCAGCCTCCAGTCACCCCTGCTCTTGTTACAAAGAAATATTCAAAAACAATCATAGTGGTCTGTAACACACTTAGTTCAATAGTGAGAAATTTGTCAGTTTCGTTCGATCTGGTCCTGCATATCATGCGGGCTCTCCCCCTGGAGTTTACCCTCCTCCACCCTTCCCCTTACTTCTTCGTTCATACTATCCGCCCACACCTTCCCCTTCCGGTTCTTCCTCCTGCCCCTCATCATCTTGTCCACCCTGGCTCTGATGTTCTTCCACATCATCGTTGATAGTTCCCTGACCCACAATCTGATTGTTACCCTGTCTAAGATATTCATCATCGCGGAATTGACCCAGGTACCACCTTCGTGTTGCTATATGTGTGTCGTTCAGAAAATGTTTCAAAGGTTTCATTTCTTTATCGGTATATAGAAGATGCTTCCAGTGATATCGAGGTTGAACCACTCCAATATCATTCCGCATTCTTTGTCTTTCGCGTTGATATAAGGGGCATTTCAAAAGGAGATGCTCTGGTGACTGGGGACCTCCATAGCGACATGGACAGTGCGGGGAGTTAACAGAGTTTGTTGGAATTTTGTATAGGTAACTGCGGAAGTAACCATGGCCTGTTCGTAATTGTGTGACAGTTGAGGTTAACTGGCGGTTACTACAGGTAAAGATCTGATCTGGTTTGGTACGGAAAGCTCCAACGTAGTTCTTTCCCTTTGTTGGGTGTCGCATCCACCACTCACCCTATTCTTGCATTTCAGCTGCTCGGGTTACCCTCTTAAGGTAGGATAAGGAGGTATGATAGTAGGTAGGTGGTTTTTCGAGAGTGGCCTTTTTTGCCAACTTGTCGGCAAGTTCGTTTCCAGGTACGTCTGTATGGCCAGGAACCCATTGTACTGTGATCGTAGTCCTGAGTGCATGGAGGTTGTTGGAGATATTGGAGAGTACCAGGGAAGTGGACTGTCCAGGGCGAGGTTTGAAAGTATTGATACGTTGTATGGCAGCTTGATTGTCTGTAAAGATCCATATGTGTCTTTTGTTGTGGTTATTACGTTGACATATCTGAAAGCATTTCTGTGCAGCTTCAAGAATTCCAAGTAATTCGGCATCGTAAACATCTTGTTGATGGCCCATTGCGTAGGTCGCTTCCATGACTGCTTCCCCTGTCATTTCCACAACGGTTCCTGCCCCAATATTTTCCTTCAACATTGATCCATCTGTATAACAAACAATATTGCGGTCATCTTTTTTCAACATTGCGTACTGTGTTTCGTGTGCTTTGGCTTCCTTTTCTTTTGGAAGGGGACTAATGTGTGTTTTGACTCTGCTTTCAATCCATGGTGGGCAGGCGGTGGTAGAATAGGTTTCAATCTCCGAGCTGTTTGAGATCCATGGACTGAGGGTAGATAACGTTTCGATGAGATGTGTTTCCAATTTGCGATTATGTTGTTGCATGCTGTCCCAAGGAATCCAGGGTCCACTTGTGTTACTGGACTCAGGAGATTCGTAGAATGGAGGGATTGTTAATGGGCAACGTTGTCGGATTGGGTGCATTTCAGGAAATGTGAGTATTCGAATTGCATATTTTCTTCGCATGTGATTAATTCGTACAGCTACCGGGGGGAGGGCAGCTTCGTAGTGCAAGGCTATTGTTGGTGATGTACTGAAGGCTCCAACTATACAACGAAGAGCAGTATTCTGAACTGTTTCAAACTTCTGTTGATACGTTGTTTGCCCTTTCCACCATACTTCGGCCCCAAAGTCGCAAACAGGTATAACACATGCATTGTATAGTTGGCGGACTGCGCTAGGAGTTAATCCTGATTCTGTATTGGCTAGTGATTTGAGGGCTCCAAGGGCTCTTTTTCCACTTGCGGCCTTCAGCATAACATGGTGTTTGAAGTTGATTTTCCTGTCAAACCAAATACTAATCCACCTTACCATGTCCGGGCTGATGCCCTTAGTGCCAGGGGAAATGGTTGTGCCATTGGGTAGGGTAATCATTTCATCGTCTGTGGTATCGCCGTTTCGTTTATTGTGGAAGTGCATCATCTCTGATTTTGAGTTGTCAAATCGTACAGCATTGTTTGCGGCCCATTTGAAAGCTGTTCGTGCAGCTGCTTCGAAGCAACGTGTATTATAGGCTTTTGATTTACTTCCAACCACAATGGCAACATCGTCAATGTAGTTTGGAGTCCAGAAGCAGGCGTATTGGGTTGTGAGTTCATAGAAGAGAGGACTGAGATACAGGAGGAAAAGAATTGGTAATGCGGGTGATCCTTGAGAGATCCCTGTTCGTACAGGACTGAGGTCTTCCTTTCTTCCATCGAATGCCAGTGCTGTTGTGCGGTTGGATAAGAAGTGTTCTACCCACAATTGAATTGGTATTGGGTAGCCCATTTGTCGTAGGGTTTGGAGGAGGCGATCTTTGGATACATTGTCAAATGCGCCGCTTACATCCATAAAGAGGGCAGTGGTGATTTCTTTTGATTGCTTTCCTTGTTCAATTTCATGTGTAAGTGCCATGGCAGCATCAATAGCAGAACGTTGTCTTCGTCCCCCTATTTGGTCTTTGTGTAGTAGGTTGTATTTTTCAGCCATATATGCAAGTCGGTTTGCCATCATCTTTTCGAGTATCTTTCCAAGGCAATTGAGAAGAGCAACAGGTCGGTAGGCCTTTGATATTGAATGATCAGGTTTTCCAGGTTTGGGATTAATCACAGTCGTTGCTTGTCGCCAGCAGGTGGGATGGTATCCTGTGGTTCCGAGTAATGCAAACAGACAGTTGAATTGTTCGGTGGCTGCTAGGTAAGCATTTCGGAGACAGTGAAAGGGAAGTCCATCAGGTCCGGGGGCTTTGTGTGGTGCAGAGGTAAAAATTGCTTGTTTGATTTCGGTAGGGGTAAATGTGACCCATGGCAGGGTTTGTCGATTGAGGACATCAGTTGGGGGTGGTGCTACTGGTGGCAGAGGGAACATTGTAGATCGGAAAAGGGCAGCCTTTTCTTCAAAAGTAATCGCAGTTGTGTTGGACAATGACAGGGGTGGTGTTCTCTGGGTTTTCCTTGGTTTGGTGTAACGGAGAGCAGTAAATATTTCAGTGCCTTGTGCATTTGCTAAAAGGTCAATCCACATTGATGTTCTGGAGGTGCGAATATCTCGGAAGTATTGGTTCCTAACAGCTTTGAACTTGATATGATCGCTATCGAGGCGAATTTTCTTCCACTGCTTCTGGGCTCGGTTCATATTTGTTCGGGAGATTTTGAGTTGGGGTGTCCACCAGCGTTTTGAATGTGTTGTAAGTTGGAGGACAGGGGTAGATGCCTTTACTGCATCAAGAATCATGTCTCGTAGTAATTCAGCAGATTTGTCAAGGTTTGATTCAGTCGGCTGTTCATGTATGTATTGCCAGACCATTTGTGCGGCATGAGAGAGTTTATTGAGGGTTTTGGAAAATATGTCCCAATCTGTTTTATTCCAGTTGTATCGGATTGTATTGGAGTCGGTGGAAACTAGTTCAGATTCTGCCACAATATCGACTCGAATTGTTGCATGGTCTGAGCCAGTTGAAGCATTGTCATCCACTGCCCAGTTTATAACTGAGGCATGGATAGCCTGTGATGTGAAGGCAAGTTCAATCATAGCTGTTCCCTTACCAGTTCGGTAGTAGTATGTTGGGGTGTGCGGTTCATTCAGGAGGGAAAAATTATTCGTTTCCATGATCTGAACAATTTCGTCTGTGTGTTTGGGTGTTTTTGTTTGTGAATTCCACCATGAATGATGAGCATTCATATCACCGGCAATAATGCATCGTTCTGGCCATGGGATATTGGTGAAGCTTCTTGGGATAGTGTAGAGGTTAGAGGAGCCTTCATGTTCATTGTAAATATTGAAGACTGTGATCGGTGCAATTGAGGGAGTGTAAGGACGTACGTTCTTGTATGGATAGATATACGTAGATACGGTTGCAAACGGGAATAAGTGATAAAGATATCAATTGTACAGTATGTAGGTAAGATAATCGCTAGCGTGCCAAAAGCACTTCGCGAGGTGATTATATATGAAGGGCGCTTACCCGGCCTCGGCAGCCAAGTGCACTTGGGAGGGCCAAGTGCGCTTGAGAGCCAAGTGCACTTGCGAGGGCCAAGTGCGCTTGGGAGCCAAGTGCACCTGCCACCGCCTTTACATCATCCCCCTCTTTATACGCAGACCTCCTGGGCTGCAGCATATATATATACACATAAGGAAGACAAGATAAGGTGCGCATGCCTTCGTACGTCTACAAAAGTCCCGCGACCGATCGGTGCCATCACGGCGGCCTCACGGCGGATCCGGTGCACGGGGAAATCCACCTCCAGTGGAAGGTGGTAAAACCCGTGCCGACGCCATTTGTACCGGGCCGAAATCCATAAGAAGAGAAGAAAAGAAGAAGAAAGCAAGAAGGAAGTGTCCAATTGACCCTGATTCCTCCAAGTCCACCTCCGGATCGAAGCCGCTCCAGCAGCAGACCTCATTCCAAGCAATTGATCTCCGTAGTGCTTGCTCGGTGATGCTCGAATCGGTAAATGCCATTGGCCGACTTGCGGGCGTCATTCGGCATCGATATATCGTAGTTGACACGTAATATGCCGGACTCAAATTCCGACTAATCGATCGACGGTATATACGATTTCTTTCATTGAACGCGTTCGTGAACGTCATCTGAGGGGCCGGGCCATCACGGCCGGTATCACATCGCTGCAGCAGTCAACTAGCATAATTGCACAATGTACGTATCTTGATCATATCTGCTCTAGAGAGCTGGCGAATTCGTATGATTTCCATGTCTCTGTGCTTTCGTATATCCAAACCCACGGCAGACCTCATCGGTGATAGCCTCCGCTCTCAGCATTGATCATGTGCGTCTCACCGATATACTCCAAGTTGACTCGTATATCGGTCATCTGGATTCGACTTTCCGTTGTCATTCTGCTTCAGATTGGTTGAATTGTGTCGGCCTCATTCTGCCCTCGATTGCAGTCATCATGTGTCGACATGCATTCGTACATGCTCATTCGAGTTGCGGTATCTAACTCGTAAGTGTGTCATAAGGTCGTACTCACAAAGTGACCAAGTATGCTCCGGGTGCGTCAAGGCATCCATTCCCCATGCCATCGACTTCCGAATCCACGAAAGTAGTGTGTTTTCACACGCCATGCCCTTCCGGGCCTAGCTGTAGGGCGCGCACCCTAAAATCTAGCCTGATACAGTTAATCACCACTATCTGCGGCAACGTCAATCGATTATCGTCATGGCTTCGTTTGGTGCTCTCCGAGATAAATCCAATTGCAGAGCATATTCGTTCGTTGATATATCTAATTTGTAAGCATTCCTCGTACAAGGTCATAGTTACCATGTAATTCGGTGCGTTCGCACTCTCGGCTCCGAAGGTCCAATGGGTAGCCTTCTCATACGTCCAACACGGTAGCTTTCTCATTCGTCCATTAAGGGTTGCAGCCGGTTCGCATTCCGCGCAGCTTGACATCTCCACTGCTGATTTGGCTCGCTCTCGGCCGCTAGCACTGGGTGCAGTTGACTCGGTTGATATCGTCGGTTGCAGCTGATTGTGCATACGATGCATTCGGTGGTGCTTCCGATTCGGTGATGAAGACTTCGCAGCCGCTGACGTGCTTCCTTATGTACGAGTCCGTCCATTGTAGGCCAATAGAAATCCCTAGAGACTAACTCAGCAGTTTTAAGGGCTCCAAAGTGACCGGACTCAGGGTTGTCATGAAGGAGAATTATCACTTTACCGCGGAGAACATCGTCCGCAGGGACATATATCTCCCCTCGTAGGTCAGAGCTCCAGCGACGACACTCCATTGGTTCTCGTCTTCGGTTTGGCTTTGGCTGTGGCCATTGGGTTATCGACTAGCTTACCCGAGACGTAGACCGCCAATGGGTCAGCAGCCTGGGCCTACTTTATCGCCGGTAGGAGGTCATCGTTGGGTTCAACTGTCAGGGTCGCCAAGAGCCGTCTGACAGGCTTCTCGTAGCCGATCTCATAATCGGGCCGTTTCGACGGGCTGTCGGCGGGGTTTTTTGTGCGAGGCCAGGTGCACTTGACGTCTGCAGCATAATGGGTTAACGTTCCAGCACTTCTGGTGCGGATTTCGTCGTAATAGCGGTTTCTTGGTTTCTGGGACGGTCATTCCCCTCTTTTGAGGTCGGTTCTCCGTCAACGACTTGTCGCCATGCCGGTGTGTATGTGTCGATTCTTATCGATTTTCTCATTGATATGACTGTTTCGATTGCCATTGCGGCTTTCGTGCTTCTGTATCTGCATTCAATTGTATGTTTCGCAGAATCTCTTATAAAGTAAGTGTTTCTTAAAGAAAAGGATAGAATTAACATGTAGCCTTGTATCGCCATATCGGCAACTCGAGAAATCTGCATTCCGCGGCTCTCCCGTGGCTCAATAAGTGCCATCCGCCCAGCAGCCGTTTCTCATCGCTGCCAACATGGTCAAGCGTCTCGGTGATCAATGGAATGGGGTTCCGATTCTTGATTGTGCTCGCGTTGAGAGCTCGGTAGTCAATGTCAGAATTTCAAGTCGCCGTCCTTCTTCTTTGCAAAAATATCGGCGCCGGTGATGATGGCCTCTGGATAAAACCATTGGCCAGGTTTGTCTCGATGTAGGCCTTTAGAGTTCTTGACTCAACCTCTGACAGGTAATAGATACGCTCATATGGCAGCTTGTGCCCGGGGTCGATCGCATGGTCAATTGACCGGTGCGGTGGCAGCGTCTCTGCCTTGACTAAAGACCTCCACGAATTACTGATACTCGGTTGCGCTACCGGTGTGCGTTCATCATCTCCGCTGTATCGGCCAGTATATCTTATACAACGCCGTTTCTGCTCCACTCGTGTTAGCCAATTGGATCAATGTAAAAGATGGAGCGGTAGATGTCGCGGAAACCAGGAGCCACGGGTCTAACGGCCGTCCACGATGGAACCAAGGTACCGCAGCCGGTGAACTCCCTTCTTGACTCGGCGAGCCGGTAGCAGTCATTCAAGCCCCGCATTGTTGGTATCTCTTCTGCCGCAACTACCGCCGCTGCTCCTGCTCGCTCGTCCAGCTCCAGGCGCTCCTCTCACCATTGGTGATGCCTTCCATGGAAGCTGACAGCAACCCTGTGCAATCGCCAAGGCGTATGACGACTGCCGCGAGAATCTCGTCGCTAGCTAAGAGACTCTCGAATGCGGTGGCTCCAAGCAGATGTATGTCTGGAACCCCGCCCTCCTCAGATGCCTATGAAGGATTCGACGTCACATTGACAGTGGCAATGGGTGTATTTGCATCGCCACTTGGGGTCCGCAGGGATAGAAGTCGACCAGATGTCCAGTCGGCCTCAGGTCATATGCCATAGGCACGACCAGCACCTCCGGTTCGTCAACCGAAAGGCTATCATGTCACTGCACGGAGGGGCACATTCTGCGAATCGCGTGCGTGTCTCACCCGATTGGGATTGTCGACAACATAATGACGTTTATTCTCCTATATACAAAAGGATAACCATTTGCCCAATCCTGATCAGGGATATGGAGGAGAGGATGCGTCCATTCCCGCTAGGAGATACGACGACATTGATGTGCATCCATTCCCGCTAGGGGATACGATGACTTGATGTGCATCCATTCCCGCTAGGGGATACGATGACTTGGGGTTTGATTTTGTTCGCGTTTCGTACTTGTTCATCGGTCTCGTAAAATCGCACAATGGGTATCGGCTTTGATCTGCTTGACACTTTAGAACATTCAGGGTTAAACTTCCCGCTCTGAGCTGTTTCACAATCTGCGATTGCAGCTCCACTATCAGGGTCTTGAACTCTGCCCATCGGTAGTCTTTCTCCGTAAGTGCACTTTCGTGCAATGCTGGCGCTCCGTATGTGAGATTGCAGCTTCGTTCGTGGATGGTAACACGTCGTAGGTGCATTTCGGAGCTTCCGCTCAGATCGTAGAAAGGTAATCGTCAAGTGCGCTTGATCGATCGAGTTTTATCGTCGGTGAGTGGTTGATCTCGTCGAACGTGTTTCGAGGTCTTCTCAGTGGTGTGGCCATCAGGCCGGTCCTGGATGTATCAGGGTCGATTGACATCCGAATCGTCTCGGAATTGACTCTGCTCACATCAATCAATCCAATAGACGGAATACTTATCTCAAATCACCACTCTAGCGATAATTATCTGTATGGGTTCCGAGTAGTGACACGTTGGAAAAGAGGTATAGTAGAACCAATTAATCGACATGTGAGACTGACGTTGATGAAGGTTCGATTCGTCTCGATCATCCGTTCGTACGCGATGGACCTCGTTAAACGTGTTTCGAGGTCTTCTCAGGGGTGGCCATAATGGCCGGTAACGCGTCTCTTGGAAACGATGGATGTCCAGATGATCTCGGAATCGTCTCTCCGAATCGCCTCGGAATGGTCTCTGCAGTAGTCAATTGACTCGATATAGGAATACTTATGAAGTTTCGATGCCTGTAGGTCTCGAAAAGTGAGGTATTGCGACGCGTTCGAATTCGTCATGTGGAGTAGGTGGCACCACACTCGGGGCCAATTGACTTCGGAATCGTCTCTGCTACCGTCAATCAACTCAATTGGATGATTACTTATCTTGTATCGACAATCTAGTGGTAGTTCTCGGACGCGGAGGTTACGGCGTGTCGCGACGCGTCGAAAAGTAAGGGAATCACGAAATCCCGTGAGCGAAACGTATCTGGTGACTGAAAAGCGATTATAGTGTAAGGATGTACGTCCTCGTATGGATATATATACGTAGATACGGATGCAAACGGGAATAAGTGATAAAGATATCAATTGTACAGTATGTAGGTAAGATAATCGCTAGCGTGCCAAAAGCACTTCGCAAGGTGATTATATATGAAGGGCGCTTTCCCGGCCTCGGCAGCCAAGTGCACTTGGGAGGGCCAAGTCCGCTTGAGAGCCAAGTGCACTTGCGAGGGCCAAGTGCGCTTGGGAGCCAAGTGCACCTGGCACCGCCATTACAGGGAGTTGATATTTCAAGGACTTGAATATTTGTATCCTGGCTAATATCGGTACGTGGGAAGCATTTGATATATGGGTTGTTTTTGGCCACATAGGCAATTGTCCTATTGTGTTTTCTTAAGTTTTTAGCTGGTATCAGAAGCTCAAATCCTGGGTGTGTTGTAATGAATGTGTTGTCTGGGTTGAAT